>OZ025263.1:27455014-27560857 GCA_964019135.1 Arenicola marina
ACAAGCTCCCCTCCCTGTCCCTCCCCGCTCCCCTCCCATTGACCCCCCCCCCGACTCCTCCCTCTCCCATCCCGCTCCCCCTTCCATTCCGCTGTCCCTCCCATCGACCACCCCCCCCCCCCCCCCGCCACCCCGAACCCTAGTCTCCCTTCTCATCGCCCAGTGCCCTCTGCCGAGTGTATATACGTCTACTGCATCAGGAGCGCGGCTAGGTTACCAATGGCAACTCCTCCTGTTGCAAAACCGCGGAGCGATACACAACGCCTTTATGGGGGCACTTACTGATCGTGTCAAAGCACATCATTATTATGGTTTGCTTCCCCCCCACACTCATGCACCCACTGTCCCCCATTATCTGACCTCCCCACCCCACACCCATGCACCCACTGGCCCCAATTATCTAACCTCCCCCCACCCCACCTCCATGCACCCACTGTCTCTAAGTATTAAACCCTTTCCCAACCTCTCCCCACCCTCACACCCATGCACCCACTGTCCCCCATTATCTAAACTCCCCCAACCCCCACACCCATGCACCCACTGTCTCAAAGGATCCACCCTTTCCCCTAGCTCATCCCCCCTCCCCCCCTCCCCCGTGATAGTAAAATCCTGTTGCATGTTGCCAACATCCGGGTACCGACTGGTATTTTGTGAACGCCATACAGATCCCTGGGATACCACTCGTGGGCTGCCTTGTAATAAGGTCAGGTGAGAGATCAGCCGGTCCTGCCTTGTCCGAACCTGCCTTTGCCTCCCCTACCCTCTCTGTCACAGGAATGAATTGCTCATTTCCAATGCCTATCTACACCCCTACCCACTCATATCCGCAAATCACCAGTGATCACCCTAATTACAGTGCCACCCCCGCCATACCGTCACCCTGACACTGCCCCATCCCCGGCAAACCGCCATCCACATGCCACCCCATCCCCACCCACATACCGCTACCAGCCACCCATCACCGCTATACCGCCACCATTTAATACACCCAACCCCCACTATACCGCCACCCAGATGCCCCCCGCCCCCATCCCCACCCACAAACCGCTATCACCCACCCACCCCCGCCATACCGTCACCCTGACACTGCCCCCATCCGCACCCTCCATAACGCTATCATAGACGATTTCGCAAATCATAGTTCAGATTATTCCACTGTGAGGCGCCCCGCATGTGCAATGCATTCTGGGTATTATCTTGGTCTTTGCGAGATGTCATGATAGCGTCATCGCATGACAACATATTCTGTCGACAATTAACATATTATGACATTGTCATCTATATAAAGGAACCTTTATGGATCTTGTGGATGTAAGTTTGACAAGCTCATAACTGTTGTACAGGCCTTCGTCAATAACCTGGAAATATGGTATTTATCGCTATAGAAAAGTTCAACATACACACCAAAATATTTCGCAGAACTCTTTGCGCCAGTCATGCTTTTTGGAAGATGGCGTATAATAGTGAAGTCGTTTATGACACCCACCGACCCACGTCCTACCGCCACCCCGACACCCACCCCCGACCCCCTAACCCCCACCCTACCGCCACCCCCTCACCCACGCCCCTGGCCCCGCCGTGCGCCATCATAACACATCTCGTGGTGACACACTCCTGGTCACGGCGCCATGTGTCCGATCGACGCGTGATTCCTGAAGCACTCCAGCCGCCGTCGTTGACGTCAGAGCATTGTTCTCAGCGGGGCGCCGGGCGGCTGACGGCCTGGAGCCGCCGTCGTCTCGGGGTCACGCTGACCTTTCACGAGACTCTCGTCGCTGGCATGTATCGATCACATGACTTTTGTCTCAAAACTCGTAACTCTTGTCCTTGACCGGAAAGACCATGTTACATCAATTGTTATTAACATCGTGTTTGTGGTACATTTCCCATGATACCTTGGGCACATATTCCATGCTGCGTGTCATCCAAAATACTTTGCCTTAATGCATTTTTCAAGGTACATTTTCCATCGTGCAGTGTCCTTGGAGCATTGTTCATAATACTTTGTTCATGGTTCATGGTTCTCGGTACAATATGCCTGATACATTGTGCATGGTACATTGTGCATGGTACATTGTTCATGTTACATTGTGCATGGTACATCGTGCATGGTACATTGTGCATGGTACATAGTGCATGGTACATTGTGCATGGTACATTGTTCATGTTACATTATCTATGGTACATTGTCCATAGTAAAATAGTATTGGTACATAGTCCATAGTAAAATGGTATTGGTACATAGTCCATAGTAAAATGGTATTGGTACATAGTCCATGATACATTGTCCATGGTACATTGTCCATGGTACATTGTCCATGGTACATTGTCCATGGTACATTGTCCATGGTACATTGTCCATGGTACATTATCCATGGTACATAGTCAATGATGCCTAATCCATGGTACATGCTGCATAGTCCATGGTACATGATACATTTTCGTTGGTACATTGTTAAACGATTTGAAAAATGGTTGCATGATTATAAGTTGCACCTCTAGTTTCGTTTAAAGTACCATGTGTCATGCAATCAAAAATCGCTTTCACTTGCGAGTTTCCGAGTACAGTTCATGGAGAATAAAACGCAAACCGCGGATCTGGGAGTCCGATAAATAAAGACCCGAAAGGGAGGGGTGGAAGGGGAGGGTAGTGTCCAGTAAGTACACCCTGGTGTACTACGTCCGTCTGGTGGGCATTGGGAGCGACCGCTTACCCCAGAAATAATCATATTATTAAAGATCTTCCCCTGTTTTACATTTCTAGAAAAGAGCTATGCGTAAATCTTTTATTTATCTCTCGCCAGAAGCATGCCTATACATACATATAAGTGCAATATGACTCCATTTAAGTATTTTTTAGTGAGGCTCCTATACCAAATAGGCGAAGATAAATTCGCAACTTGGCATCAAATACACCGCTGTTTAGCAGTTACTGTGCTACTGGTACCATATGTACCATATTTCCGAGTGCGGTCGAGGTCAAAGGCGTGAAGCGTTTTGGATTTTGACCCCGTGTTATTTTGAAATAACTGATCACTTAACTTTTCCATTGTGATCATTCGACAACGGAATGTCTAAAAAAAATTAATTCTGCATCGAAAATTCAATAATCAATCTAAAAAAACCCTCTAAAGCCATTCGTGACCCCAGGACCGTATTGGTCAACCGTGAGGTGGTCGGTGACGTGGGGCAGAGGTGATGTGAGGAACGAGCTCCCTCTGCCGGCAGAGTGTGGAGTCCCTAGAGTAAGAATTGGTTAAGTTCTCACGTTTATAGCGGCATGCCCTCTTAGGACGCGAAACGGAACGAAGTAACTCGATCCTTGTGTTGGTTTACGTCTTGGCTTTATTATTGACTCAACGAAGAATCAGTTGAGTCAAACATAACACTAATGATGACAGAAAAGTCATATTTAATATCTATGACTGACCTAACCGGACAGCCCGGGTGTGTCAGCCTTGTAAAGTTACTGCTAGGTAAAAAGTTGGTTACACAGAGTTTAACTACCTAACAGGCCATCCTGTTAGGTCAGAGATATATTTATTCCGACGACCATCGACCCATAGCTATGATCTGGGCGTCAGACATACCAATTTGCACGGCGTGAGTTGCAGCCCCAATACGGAAGCTGTGGGACTTGTAAAACGTACAATCCACTCCGAGGGAGGAAAGAGAGGCGTTTAAAACACGGGTGAAAGGGGGCCTTGTGACACCTTTGCCATGCGGCAGTGAAAATAGGTAACCGGGTGATGTACCCCTAAAGCGGAAGTAGGTTTGTAAAGCAGCTACCGGGCAAAGCCGGTCTTGGCGACACGCAATTTTGATAGAGGTCGCTTTACCAGGTGAGTTTGTATATTTTCGATCTTACTCAAATAATTTATCTGGCCACCAGAGAGCCTAACGACCCGTGGGTCTGTGGTTCGCGCCCCGCTGTGGCCATGTCTGTGTGGTAGCATGATATAGATCCCATGTCTTTCTTCGCAAAGGGTAGGGGGTTACCCCCGGGGACATGGCTCCACTCTTCCATTGACCAAACTATATTGGGGGATGGGGCGCCCCGATCGTTCAGTGGGTTAGAGCCCTCGCATTGATCGCTCTCCACTATCCCTTCCTTCTTCCATTGACGTGAAATGACTAGAACAGGATAAAACGTCCTGAATATAATTTGTGTTTCATACTTCAATAAACCATTATTATTATTATTATTATTATTATAAGACCACAATTCCTTAATTAATTAATCAGGTAGCCCAGGTGACAACGACCCTATGGTCTTAGCCCTGGGTGAACCAACCTAAATGTCGAATGTCTATGTCTATGTCTATTTTGCAATCCCCATTTACTTAGAACCTGCGCATCTAGGAAAAAGAAATAAATCTGACTGGACTGGACTGGATTAGACTGGATACCTGGTCCGTGTTTGCGCAGCCGGTCTGGTCGGTATACATGCCTTCCTGGCCTTGAGGCTAGGGGCAGGGACACGATTGGCATGGAGGAGGGAAAGGGGGGGGGGGGATATGTGGGCTGCGGTGGGGGAGGTGCGACTAGTCGTGCGGGTCGGGGTGGGGCCCGTGAGGGTGGGGTGGAGGTGGGGGTGGTGGTGGGATGGAGGTGAGGGTGAGGTGGGGGTGGGGTGGAGGGAGGTAGAGGTGAGGGTGCGGTGGAGGTGAGGGTGGAGAAGAGATGAGGGTAGGTGGAGGTGGAGGTGGCGGTGGAGGTGGAGGTAAGGGCGGGGTGGAGGTGATGGTGGGGTGGAGGTGGGGAGGTGAGTGGCTGGAGCACCAATCCGGTATGGATATCTAGTCTCCCGTTATGGTGGACAACTTTTCATTGATCGGAGTAACATCAGCCCCGGTAGACTGCTCGCATGGGTCTCGCTTGGTGCTATACATAATTCAGACCCTTTAAATGGCGTTCATAACGTATCATACTTTATTCTGGCTCTAATTTCATCAAACAAGGCAGTGGAAAACAATACAGTGGAATACAAACGCCATGCGTTTGCTGGCTTTAATAAAAGTGATTAGCATTTTAATTGAAATAATGAAGGAAAATTATCGAATTTTATTTATTTATGTCAATGAATGCGGAAGCTTAACGACAGCATCGTGTTACTTTGGACGGCAATCAACCCAAAAGATGTGTGAACTGTTAAACGTTACTGCAAATTATATGTAGAAAGTAAGTAATTACTGCGAAATTATCGCAGGAACAAATGTAAATCTATATGATTGTTTGATATCCATTGTTCAGGAGAGCGTTTTAGTTACGATCGAGTTCGTAACCTTATCTTTTACAAGCTGATTTATATAAACTACCGGTGGTGAGTTCAAGTGCTGAAGTCATGAGGTCTTACGAAAATGATTCCCATGATACGGTTAGCCTGTTTGTTGGTAATCTGTTCCACGTACAGTAGTGTAGAACCTTGATGCAGCAGAAGCAGGTCGTATCACCCAATACCTCTTTACGGAATACCATTGAATCGAATGTGCAGTCAGTTAACAATATCTTTCAAAAGCAAAAACATAACAGTGTCAGCGTACTTTAAAGTGACAATTTTTTGTAATAAGTATATTCTGTCTTGAAATTTAAATCCTGAAAGCCTGTGGGCTATCCGAAGAGAAGCAATTTGGTCACCGGAGCAGAAGTTGGTGGCCGGCTTTATATCACTGCGCCTGTTCGCAAGTTATTTTGTACAACATTTTTGGTATTTTGTGTGTGATGTCGACCGCGGCTCGCTATCACGTCCGCGCGCGATATAAATAAACCGCGCAGTTTTATGTTGAAATTGTTGTTCTACAGACTCAGAGAGATATAAAACATATATGCATCATAATTTTGAGATACTTTTAGTCTTGATTCTAAAATGTAAAAAAATCTAAGATGGCGCATGTAAGTAGGCTGCTTAATCGTTTTTGTAACGACTTATCGCGGTTTCATGCTAAATCTTACAATTGTGCATTATGCTATAACCATCGGCTGACCGTTTTGTTGGCGGAAATCGTAAATAAAATAAAACTAACGTCCTTATGACCCATAATGAAGCAGTTTGTGGCAATATAAACACATAATTCATTCGGGCGCTGTGCCGCCTTTTTTGTCTCGTTAAAATAAGCCTGCGGGTGTCTACTCTTTGCTGGGCATTATAACTACCGCCATCCTATATCTAGGCTGGGCCCCCCAACACACAAGTGAGACCGACCCATAACTCCCTGACTGCCCAGAATCACGACATCTGATGACTATATCGCATAGAGATAAACGTCCTGTCCCTATGGCGTCATGAAATGCAGCTTTCGTTGTCGCCGTGGTAACCTGGGGGAGGGTCGTCAGTTCTGGGATTCATCCATGTGGAACGGTTGCCCCTGACTGATGGCCCTGTAGCATAAACTGTGAGTCGTGTGTCCATAAAAAATACCCACCGAGCGACGCCAGAATTTTACACGGACATAAAAAAATGGAGGGAATGAAGAGACGTCCCCAGGATCGATCCTGCCATGGCGGCTTCGGGAATCGATTTTGCGAGGTTGCCGTGGTACTGGTAGCCGGGTTGTTTGGCTTGGCACCGACCTCAGCCCAAGAACAACTGGCGGTGAAACAATCGCACTTCCTGTGCAGGTCACGTCACCGGCCGAGTGACAAGGCGACGAGGGGTGAAAACTAAAATACGAAGTCTACATGGCCGTAACGTCGTCGTCACCTTGAGTTGTCAAATATTTCTCCCGCCGGCGCAGATATAGAGGCATATGCGTGTATTATGGCCGACGGGTAAGCTACAGGGTTCTAGCAAGTTCCGCGGAAGCACATGAATGACAAATATATTGTGATGTGAAATATTAGGCTGTGTGCTTTCATAAGACGGCCACAAATGCGTTTCCAGCGCCATAGTATAATAGAAAAATAGTATATAGAGAACGGTGTTCCTTATTCACATCGATATCTATATGATAAAAAACCGTACAAAACTACATATGTCTCTCTGCCGTATGTCGGTCTACCTTGTTAGGGTGAATCATTGTGTCAGCATTGCTCACGCATGACTCACGCCTACCACTAGATACTGCAATAGTTAATTTCGTGTGCTCTAACATGACAGATCGATCGTTGTCCCTTCTTAGGGCGAATTATTGTATCAGAATTGCTCAAGTGTGACGCACGCCTATCACTAATTACTACATTAGTCGATTTCGTGGGCTTTAGAATTAAAAATGGATCCTTTCATATCTCCAGAATCGATTATTCCGAAAAATGCTAGGAATAAGTACTCCGTGAGCTATGCTGACTGCGCGAGCTATGCGACATGAGGAATCGCCGATGACGTATTATGAGGAGACATGTCGCCGTCTCGAGGTCTCGAGGGGGGTCTTAGGGGTAGATCGGACTGACCATTAGTGGCATGTTTAATGGGGATATCCCTGGCATCGGGAGTGGAAAATGTGGTTCCACCCAAATAGCAATATGATTTGCTACCCATGGACACGGTTTCACAGAGAGCCATTTTGGAAAGTCGGCAGAGCTGGAATAATATGCGTGCACCTAAGGATATGTTCCGCAAATTTAGCTCTTCGTCCGCATCTTTCGTGCGTTCTGTCTTGGCGAAACAACGCTATAGGAAGCCAGGAAGTATCACCACTTTCGCGCTTGATATTAGCTCTATTACTGCAGTTGACATTCGCCTTCACTCACACAAATCGACCTTCAACTTCACTTACATCAAACGACCTTCACATTCACTAATATAAAATGACCTTCACATTCAATAACATAAAAAAACCTTCGCCTACATAAATCGACCTGCACACTTGCACAACTTGATCTTTATCTTGGCAAAAAAAAAACGTGATTATGTTTTGCCCGGTATGTCAATTCCGTTGCCGTAATCCTTTCTGGCAAGATTCAGTCATCACATTCATCTAGGGGCCGGCCCGATAGCTGAGTGAGTTAGAGCGCTCGCCTTGAGTGCTCTGATAGTCTAAAAGCACGTGGAAAAAGTGAAAGGTGGGGGGCGGAGTCTTTACCGCGGAATACTCCCAAACCCAGCATTGTATTAAGTACCCCCCACACGAGAATGAGGGTGATGTAGTGGGTGTCTTTCAGTCTAACTTGGATAATATACAGATAATATAATCTACTAATTATTGAACTAATCTGTAGCATTCACCGCACGACGTTATACCATGTTTTATTTATTAAATGGTAAGCAGTAGGCAGTAATAGTGAGGGCCGCCCCGATAGCTCAATGGGTTAAAACGCTCGCATTGAGTGCTCTGGCCACCTGAGAGCCTAGCGGCACGTGGATCGATGGTTCGAGCTCCGATGTGGCCTTGCCTGTGTGGTCGCAGGACAAAGATCCCACGTCCTTCTTCGCAAAGAGTAGGGGGTTACCCCCGGGGACATGGCTCCCCTCTCCCTTCCTTCTCCCTTTGACGCGATAAGACAAACAGCGGTTAAAGCGTCCTGAACATAAAACCAATCACATTCACATAGTCATGTCATACGGTGCATGCAAAGGCCAGCCTTAATTGACCTTGACCTAACAGCGGCCCGGTTCGGTGCAGTTCGGCCCTTTGCTTCGGGAAAGCTATAAACCTGACGCACACCTGTCCGTCTCCATGACTACAGGGGCATCGCTCCCATTAAAGAACCGGATATGACGTCGGCGCGAGAGGATGCGACCCGAAAGCGCGCAACATGGCGCCCGCAATAAATTAGCTTAGTTGCGTGATAATACGGTTATAGTTGTAGACATATCGTGTGGAGGAAGCTGGCGTAGGGAGGCAATCTCATCCAGATCTATAACTGGTGACAAACAAACCCTTGTGGCCTTGAGAACGGTAAGGATTTATGGAGGTTTTTATACAGGGATAGGGTTATTGGTGATTCCGTTTCCCCGGCTGCAGACGGCCACTTGTTCTAGAGGCCGGAAGTCGGGATGCCAACTGACCCGCAATGACTTCCGACGTAGCGATATCGTGTGTCTGTCACGTGACGATAGCGCGGTTTTTATTACCGGAGAAAACAAGTCTAAATGAGAGTCAAAGAACACATTTCCAAACGGATATGCACAGAGCATTGCGAAAGCCTCACGGGAAAGCATCAACTTAATAATAAATCGAGCAACAGATTAAGAAGCGAGATTTAAAATTAGTTATCCAATTTGCCGTAAAATATGTACATCTTCATAAATGTCCGTACAAATCAATAGTCCAGTATATATACCATGCTACGTAACTAAATTCCTAAGTTGATACTATCTTCGCCTGTAAACACTACCAATTTGCAGCTACTACTATATTAAAGATAAGTGTCAGAACCAATTATAATTTTCTCAACAAAACAACTCCTTGTTTTACCGAATTATAATTATAGTATCTTTATCTACCCCCACAGGACAGCGGGAAGGGCGAGAGTTTCCATGGCACCCCCAGCCCGGCCCCCACGGAGAGCTCTCGTTGGTCTGAGCTGGACTTCAGTAGCGATGAGAGGAGCCCCACCCCGTCACCCACCCTCTCCAGGAGCCGCAGGGGATCGCTGCGAGGCAGCTTCACGCGGCGCAGCAACAAGGTAGGGAACTCGTGGCCGTACGGTCAAGGACGTTGAACCGGAAGCGGACCGACGTTTGGGGCTGGACGTTGCCCATGTTAAAGCAATATGTTCTGTAATTTCTATATTACCAATCTCTTCTCCATGTCAAAAGTATATTCGGTCTTTAATTTCAATCCTGAAAGTCTGTGGCCTATCCCGAGATATGCAAATTTGTTCTCAGGAGTACAAGTTGGTGGCTAGCTTTATGTCCCTGCGCGCCTGTTCGCTGTTCGGTATTCAGTATGATGTCGACCGAGACTCGCTAGGACGTCCGCACGCGATAAACTACTCCGCGCGGTTTTATGCTGAAATTGTTGTTTTACAGACTCATAAAACGAGATATAAAACATATATGCATCATAAGTTTGAGAAACTGTTAGTATAGATTCTAAAATGTAAAAAATCTAAGATGGCGCATGAAAGTAGGCTGCTTTAACAACCCCCTGGAACCCCACCAATGAATTCGCCCTTGGTTATCACCCCACGCGTGGGATTAAAAAAACAAACGTCTGGTCTAGTCGCAGCAGACAACACTTGCTTCACCCTTCCTTCTCATGCCATAACGCCGTCTTCGATTATAAGTTACACAGGTTTCGACACCGTGACAACCACAAAACATGCTTGTCGGTTAAGCTACCATGAAAATTTTAGGCATCCTTTGTTCAAGGAAGGATCAATACTTTGAGTCAGCTTCTGCTGATGATCGTCGGCCTCAGCATTGTGCAGTGAACCTTAGGCAGTGTTATGAGAATGGTGCTGTAAACAATATGAGACTAGCGGACTGGTGCTCTAAACAATGTGAGACTAGAGGACTGGTGGTGTAAACAAAATGAGACTGGAGGACTGGTGGTGTAAACAATACAGTCTAGAGGACTGGTGGTGTAAACAATATGAGACTAGAGGACAGGTGGTGTAAACAATATGAGACTAGGGGACTGGTGGTGTAAACAATGTGAGACTAGAGGACTGGTGGGGTAAACAATAGGAGACTGGAGGACTGGTGGTGTAAACAATAGAGTCTAGAGGACTGGTGGTGTAACCAATATGAGACTAGAGGACTGGTGGTGTAAACAATATGAGACTAGAGGACTGGTGGTGTAAAAAATATGAGACTAGAGGACTGGTGGTGTAAATAATATGAGACTAGCTGACTGGTGGTGTAAACAATATGAGACTAGAGGACTGGTGGTGTAAACAATATCAGACTAGAGGACTGGTGGGGTAAACAATATGAGACTAGAGGACTGGTGGTGTAACCAATATGAGACTAGAGGACTGGTGGTGTAAACAATATGAGACTAGAGGACTGGTGGTGTAAACAATATGAGACTAGAGGACTGGTGGTGCAAACAATATGAGACTAGAGGATTGGTGGTGTAAACAATATGAGACTAGATGACACGTGGTGTAAACAATATGAGACTAGAGGACTGGTGGTGTAATCAATATGAGACTAGAGGACTGGTGGTGTAAACAATATGAGACTAGAGGACCTGTGGTGTAAACAATATGAGACTAGAGAACGGGTGGTGCAAACAATATGAGACTAGAGGACTGGTGGTGTAAATAATATGAGACTAGAGGACTGGTGGTGTAAACAATATGAGACTAGAGGACTGGTGGTGTAAACAATATGAGACTAGAGGACTGGTGGTGTAAAGAATATGAGACTAGAGGACTGGTGGTGCAAACAATATGAGACTAGAGGACTGGTGGTGTAACCAATATGAGACTAGAGGACTGGTGGTGTAAACAATATAAGACTAGAGGACATGTGGTGTAAACAATATGAGACTAGAGGACTGGTGGTGCAAACAATATGAGACTAGAGGACTGGTGGTGTAAATAATATGAGACTAGAGGACTGGCGGTGTAAACAATATCACACTAGAGGACTGGTGGTGTAAACAATATGAGACTAGAGAACCTGTGGTGTAAACAATATGAGACTAGAGGACTGGTGGTGTAAACAATATGAGACTAGAGGACTGGTGGTGTAAATAATATGAGACTAGAGGACTGGTGGTGTAAACAATATGAGACTAGCGGAATGGAGATGTAAACAATATGAGACTAGAGGACAGGTGGTGTAAACAATATGAGTCTAGAGGACTGGTGGTGTAACCAATATGAGACTAGAGGACTGGTGGTGTAAACAATATGAGACTAGCGGACTGGTGGTGTAAACAATATGAGACTAGAGGACTGGTGGTGTAAATAATATGAGACTAGAGGACTGGTGGTGTAAACAATATGAGACTAGAGGACTGGTGGTGTAAACAATATGAGACTAGAGGACTGGTGGTGTAAACAATATGAGACTAGAGGACTGGTGGTGTAAACAATATGAGACTAGAGGACTGGTGGTGTAAACAATATGAGACTAGAGGACTGGTGGTGCAAACAATATGAGACTAGAGGATTGGTGGTGTAAACAAGATGAGACTAGATGACTGGTGGTGTAAACAATATGAGACAAGAGGACTGGTGGTGTAATCAATATGAGACTAGAGGACTGGTGGTGTAAACAATATGAGACAGGAGGACCTGTGGTGTAAACAATATGAGACTAGAGAACTGGTGGTGCAAACAATATGAGACTAGAGGACTGGTGGTGTAAATAATATGAGACTAGAGGACTGGTGGTGTAAACAATATGAGACTAGAGGACTGGTGGTGCAAACAATATGAGACTAGAGGACTGGTGGTGTAAACAATATGAGACTAGAGGACTGGTGGTGCAAACAATATGAGACTAGAGGACTGGTGGAGTAACCAATATGAGACTAGAGGACTGGTGGTGTAAACAATATGAGACTAGAGGACTGGTGGTGTAATCAATATGACACAATATGAGACTAGAGAACTGGTGGTGCAAACAATATGAGACTAGAGGACTGGTGGTGTAAATAATATGAGACTAGAGGACTGGTGGTGCAAACAATATGAGACTAGAGGACTGGTGGTGTAAATAATATGAGACTAGAGGACTGGCGGTGTAAGCAATATCACACTAGAGGACTGGTGGTGTAAACAATATGAGACTAGAGGACCTGTGGTGTAAACAATATGAGACTAGAGGACTGGTGGTGTAAACAATATGAGACTAGAGGACTGGTGGTGTAAATAATATGAGACTAGAGGACTGGTGGTGTAAACAATATGAGACTAGAGGACTGGTGGTGTAAACAATATGAGACTAGAGGACTGGTGGTGTAAACAATATGAGAGTAGAGGACTGGTGGTGCAAACAATATGAGACTAGAGAACTGGTGGTGCAAACAATATGAGACTAGAAGACTGGTGGTGTAAACAATATGAGACTAGAGGACTGGTGGTGTAAATATTATGAGACTAGAGAACTGGTGGTGTAAACAATATGAGACTAGAGGACTGGTGGTGTAAACAATATGACACTAGAGGACTGGTGGTGTAAACAATATGAGACTAGAGGACTGGTTGTGCAAACAATATGAGACTAGAGAACTGGTGGTGCAAACAACATGAGACTAGAGGACTGGTGGTGTAAACAAAATGAGACTAGAGGACTGGTGGTGTAAACAATATGAGACTAGAGGACCTGTGGTGTAAACAATATGAGACTAGAGAACTGGTGGTGCAAACAATATGAGACTATAGGACTGGTGGTGTAAATAATATGAGACTAGAGGACTGGTGGTGTAAACAATATGAGACTAGAGGACTGGTGGTGTAAACAATATGAGACTAGAGGACTGGTGGTGTAAACAATATGAGACTAGAGGACTGGTGGTGCAAACAATATGAGACTAGAGGACTGGTGGTGTAACCAATATGAGACTAGAGGACTGGTGGTGTAAACAATATGAGACTAGAGGACCTGTGGTGCAAACAATATGAGACTAGAGGACTGGTGGTGCAAACAATATGAGACTAGAGGACTGGTGGTGTAAATAATATGAGACTAGAGGACTGGCGGTGTAAACAATATCACACTAGAGGACTGGTGGTGTAAACAATATGAGACTAGAGGACTGGTGGTGTAAACAATATGAGACTAGAGGACTGGTGGTGTAAACAATATGAGACTAGAGGACTGGTGCTTTAAACAATATGAGACTAGCGGACTGGTGGTGCAAACAATATGAGACTAGAGGACTGGTGGTGTAACCAATATGAGACTAGAGGCCTGGTGGTGTAAACAATATGAGACTAGAGGACTGGTGGTGTAAACAATATGAGACTAAAGGACTGGTGGTGCAAACAATATGAGACTAGAGGACTGGTGGTGTAAACAATATGAGACTAGAGGACTGGTGGTGTAAACAATATGAGACTAGAGGACTGGTGGTGTAAACAATATGAGACTAGACGACTGGTGGTGTAACCAATATGAGACTAGAGGACTGGTGGTGTAAACAATATGAGACTAGAGGACTGGTGGTGTAAACAACATGAGACTAGAGGACTGGTGGTGTAAACAATATGACACTAGAGGACTGGTGGTGTAATGAATATGAGACTAGAGGACTGGTGTTGTAAATAAAGGACTGGTGGGGTAAACAATATGAGACAAGAGAACCGGTGGTGTAAACAATATGAGACTAGAGGACTGGTGGTGTAAACAATATGAGACTAGAGGACTGCTGGTGTAAACAATATGAGACTAGAGGACTGGTGGTGTAAACAATATGAGACTAGAGGACTGGTGGTGTAAACAATATGAGACTAGAGGACTGGTGGTGTAAACAATATGAGACTAGAGGAATGGAGGTGTAAACATTATGAGACTAGAGGACAGGTGGTGTAAACAATATGAGACTAGAGGATTGGCGGTGTAAACAATATGAGACTAGAGGACTGGTGGTGTAAACAATATGAGACTAGAGGACTGGCGGTGTAAACAATATGAGACTAGAGGACTGGTGGTGCAAACAATATGAGACTAGAGGACTGGTGGTGTAAACAATATGAGACTAGAGGACTGGTGGTGTAAACAATATGAGACTAGAGGAATGGAGGTGTAAACAATATGAGACTAGAGGACAGGTGGTGTAAACAATATGAGACTAGAGGACTGGTGGTGTAAACAATATGAGACTAGAGGACTGGTGGTGCAAACAATATGAGACTAGCGGACTGGTGGTGTAAACAATATGAGGCTAGATGACTGGTGGTGTAAACAATATGAGACTAGAGGACTGGTTGTGTAAACAATATGAGACTAGAGGACTGGTGGTGTAAACAATATGAGACTAGAGGACTGGTGGTGTAAACAATATGAGACTAGAGGACTGGTGGTGTAAACAATATGAGACTAGAGGACTGGTGGTGTAAACAATATGAGACTAGAGGACTGGTGGTGTAAATAATATGAGACTAGAGGACTGGTGGTGTAAACAATATGAGACTAGAGGACTGGTGGTGTAAACAATATTGACTGGGGATAATATCACTATTATCTTACGAGGTGCCGACCACAATGGATTTGTGCTCAACCAATGTAACGCACATATTTGGCCCTATGGCAAGTCACTGGAATAAAAAAAGGAATCTACGGGTTCGTACCGCTTATCCAAAGCGGTGGGATGAAAAAGATCTCGCATCCATATTGGGCCACCAGAAGAAGCAGACCCCGACCATAAATACCGAAAAAACTGGTTAATGCGCATGTGTTTGAATAAGCAATTTGCTGTGACTATAGCATGTGGCGTCGGACATTCAAGCATTCATACACGGCGGAGGGATACGTCAATAGGATCATGGATTGGTGAACACTAACGCAGTGTAAAGCCAGTCACTGGCCTATTTTGATTGGTTGGACAGGATGGAAGAAGAACACATATCCCTTAGGACCACAGATAACATTTCAGTTCCTTATAAAAACAATGACGTAGGATTACACGTGTGAGTAGTATGGACATTTTCGGGTTGGTGTAACGTAACCCGACAGAGTTGGTTGAATGTATGTTCAGGACGATTTAACCAATTCTGGCCATATCGCGAAAGGAAGAGGGGAGCTATGGCCCCGGGGTAACCCCCTTCTCTTTGCCAAATAAGACATGGAATATTTATCAGACATGGCCACAGCGGGGCTCGAACCACCGATCGACATATGGTCCCATTTATATAGAATTGAATGAAATGTATCAAGAGAAATTGGAAAATAATTTAGAGGTCGTTCTTCCATGTATATAACGAACCATTCATCCAGCATAGCTCTAGCATTATGTTTTTTTATTTTTTTATTTTTTCCTATCCTATAGATTGAGTAGCAGTTATAGTTAAGGTTATGAATTCGATATTTTGACACAATACCACGCAGGAGAACAACAATGGAAACATGGGTTGCTCAAACATCTGATTTGATCCTAAGTATGTTAGGACAAGCCTTATCTTAATAGTCTTTGAGTACCATACGTAGCATAACAATCAAACCGTAACATTATTACTAAAATATGTCGATGTATAAGAACTACGGCGATAGCATGGGTACTCTAAGAATACATACCTTCAAAAATACTGTCTGATAGATATGCATTGAAAAATAATCTCTGACAGAAATACCCTCAAAATACTCTCTGACAGAAATACCCTGACAAATATAACTGAAACTGGTTCATGTAGTAGGCCTGTCCAATATAGGATGATCAGCATGTTCATTTCGGTGCCAAATTCAGTAGACATCCTAAAACAAGAACGAAAGCCTGTCCACTTTTTTTTTATCATATTTACTCGTATTTACTCTAAGCATTCATCACACCTGGGACATTCTATTCAATATTAAGAGACTGTGGTATGCAGAGCGTTTTAATTAATGTCGGTCATTTCACTGTTCATTCGCCAGGTGGCGCCCGGTGCCGATGGCATGCAACGCTCGCGCTCGGTACAGGATGTGACGTCAGATGTGAACCACGAGAGCATCGCGGACATCAACCGGAAGCGGGAAACCGCTTCGGAGCCTCACGACTTCAGATACCGGAACTGGAGAGCACGTGCGCGCGCACGCTGGCATAAATTGAACCTTGCCCAGAAGATTATGCTGCAGAGAAAGCTGGCACGGCTGGTAAGACTAGAAATAGAATAAATAGAATAAGTTAAACAAACTGATCGTTTTGGGGGTGTTTTTGTGGAACATGGAGGCAACTTTGGGTCAAGAAACCTCCCGGAACATTGAATGAGTATGGGTGATACTTTGAAATTTTGCAATAATGAATGTTGCGCCGCCGTATATGACAGCTTAAGACTCAAAGAACAAAGATGATATGGTAACAATTTCTTATAATAATCAAAGACATTTCTACCTCAATATTTTTTCAAATAGCCTACTGGATATTGACATAATGCACTATGAGCTGCAGCATGTTCACAAGCATACTATTATTACATTTAATCTAAAACCAACTTTACTCTCAATTTTGGAGAATGCTTTGGATATTTAAATTTCTTTTTATATGTAAATGCAGAAGAACGACTATGTTTACAAAAAGCTCGTGTTCATGATTTCAGAGGCCTCAGGATGAAGTATACATCCCCAGACAAGAATCAACGGAGAAGGTAAGAACATAACTTTGAAAAAATGCTAGATAAACATCATAATGTATGCATAACAATCCCAAATATAAATTGTCCTTTCCGTGGAAATAATTTGTTGTTTGCATATTCCGAATGTGAAGTGGTTTTCGTTTGATGAGTTTACTTTCACCTGTTTTATCCAGGTAATAATTCGATTGTTATACAGTGACACTGTTGTACATCGTTATACAGTAACAGCGTTATACGCTGTTCCCCCGTAACATTGTCATACAGTAACATTGTTATACATTGTTATACAGTAACATTGCTATGCATTGTTATAGAGTAACATTGTTATACATTGTTATAAAGTAACATTGTTATACAGTAACATTGTTATACAGTAACACTGTTATAAGTAACACTGTTATACAGTAACATTGTTATGCAGTAACATCGTTATGTCGTAACATTGTTATACAGTAACATTGTTATGCAGTAACACGGTTATACAGTAACATTGTTATGCAGTAACATTGTTATACATTAACATTGTTATGCATTAACATTGTTATACATTAACATTGTTATACAGTAACATTGTTATACAGTAACAAAGAATACGCCTGATATCCCTAGTACAAAGGGTTCAGTACAATATGAAGATGTCCGCTGCCATGGCTCTGTATGCTATATAAATAGATTAGATCTATTATAGATGTACCATATATTCTTTATGATACTGACATAGTACTTTATGACCAATAACGTAAATCAACACAGTTGGTAAATATACTTTTGATGAGGTAAATAAACACCGATATTAAATATGCTTTTGATTGAGATAAATAAACACTAACGTTAAATATCGTTAAAATGCAGTAATTGTACATAAAATATTCAATACACTTATAATATATCATCATAATTTTGTGTAATTTGAGATTTAACGCTGGGTCACGTGGTCCTTGTTGCCAGGACGACGAGTACCACAGCTGTAACGAGAGCCCGCCGCTGAAGCACCGTCGCCTTGACGACGAGGACACAGCCTATGACACGGCCTCTCAGGGGTGCTCAGCCAAGGAGGAGGAAGTCATCGACGTGGAAGTAGTTCCGGTCGTGGTGGACGTGCATCATCAGTCAGAGCGCCGACGAACGCGGATAGAATCCAGGGAGAAAAAGCGGGTAGATAACACAGAGAAAAAACGGGTAGAGAAGACGGAGAAGGAGCGGGTGGAGAAGACGGAGAAAGTAACAGTGCGGGCGAAGGAGAATGTACAGGAGGAGAAGACGGAGGAGACGACGGTTAGGGTACGAGAGACCGAGAAGAAGAAGGTCGAGAAGTTGCAGCGAGCTGTGGAGACAGGGGTCATTGTCAACCAAGCGCGAAGAACGCCAGACCGGCTAGAACCCATCGAAAAGGAAAAGGAAATCCATAAGAAGAGTGAGAAAAAGACAGAGAGAGAAGAAAAGAGGGTAGAGCATGTGTCAGTAAGTGTGGAGAATGAGCAGCAGCGACCGCACTCAATAGACATTGTTACCAAGAAGGAGAAGAAAGAAGATAAAAGGTCAAAATCAGTTGTGTCCGATAGTGGAGTTGCAAAGACCAAGAAGGAGAAGGAAAAGACCAAAAAGGAGAAAAAACGCGAGAAGACCCCTCCGCCGAAAGCCAAGGTTTTCCTGGCAGACGTGGAGGAAGTCGAGAAAACCACAGTAGTTAAGGTTGAGAAACGAAACGAACCGAAACTAGTCCCACCCATCGAAGTCGCGGTCGCTGCCAAAGTTGAGAAAAAGACTGTACGAGAAGAGACAACCGTTAAGGACTGTTCGGCGCCTACCAAGGGAACTGACAAAAAGAGCAGTGTAAAAATTGAGCAAGAAAAGCAGAAGCGATTCGAGGCTCCCAGAGCCGAACTAGCGATAAGCGCCAGCGTGGAAACCAAACGAGTGGAGAAGGAGAAATCGGTTAAAGACTGTGCAGCGGCACCTACGGCAACGAAAGAAGAGAAAACAAAAAAGAAGGAAGAAAAACTCAAAATAAGTGCAGGCGTAAATGCCCTAACTACAAGCGAGACAGAAAGAAAAACTAAGGAAGTGAAGGAGACAAAAGCTGAAACCCACAAGGAAAAGATCAAGGAAGCAAAGGAGATAAAAGCTGACAGCCAAAAGGAGAAGACCAAAGAAGAGAAGGAGACAAAAGCGGAGACCCACAAGGAAAAGATCAAGGAAGCGAAGGAGATAAAAGCTGAGAGCCAAAAGGAGACGACCAAAGAAGAGAAGGAGACAAAAGCGGAGACCCACAAGGAGAAGACCAAGGAAGTGATAAAGGTCGACATTCAAAAGGAGCGAAAGAAATCGGCGCCGAAAGACTCCCGGAAACAATCATCTCGTACGGAAAGTCGGCAGAAAACGGCTGTGATTGGCGCCGGAGTGGCGGCCGCGAGTGACGTCAGCAGTGCAGCAGCCAATCAGCGAACGGAGAGCAGAACCGAAGAAACTGAGGCAAGTCTGTCTCTTGAGGTTCAGGCTGAGGCGACGATCAGTGTTGACGCAAGCGAATCGTCCGCGTCGGTCGACGCGGCACAATCTCCTCTTCCACCGATGCCGTCGACAGAGATCGCTGGTAAAGTCCCTGACGATGTCCCTCCGCAAGTCAAGGCATCCGTTAATGTGTCACGTGACCAATCGGTGCCACAAAAACGGAAATCCGCAAAGAAGAATCAAGAAAAACAGGACTCGACTCCTGAAGACAAGGCTGCTCCAGAGGAGAATCCAGACGAGAAAAACTCCGATCCAGAAACTCCAGAAGATTCCGCGCCGGAGGAGGTGAAGAATGCCACCCCCCAACCAGAGCCAGATGATCCAGAATCCGAGGACAACAAGGACGCCCCAATCGCAGCGGACGAGAAGCCAAAAGATCCAGAAACACCCAATCCAGATATCACTAAACCACCTCCAGAAGCATCAGAAAAGACGGCCGACCCACCCGGAGCGGACGAGAAGCCAAATGTAAAAAAAGACCCGGAAACGCCTAATCCAGAAATCCCTAAAGCCCCGGAAACGCCTAATCCGGAAATCCCTAAAGCCCCGGAAACACCGTCCTCACGCTCCGCTCCGGAGGCGCCTTCAAAGACAGCCGAAAAATCCCCCGCAGCCCCGAAAGATGAGAGTCCTGCTCCGAGCAATGATCCGAAGAGCCCGACGCCTGATCCAGACAAACCACCTGCTCCAAAAGGGCCGAAGAAGTCCGGGGAGGACGGCGACGCGGCGCTGATCGCCGCGCTGGAGAAGCGGGTGGACAACAACCTGAAGTCCCTGACGGGTAAGGGCGGAAGTGACGACAACGATGATGACATGGATGAAGAGGCTTACAAAGAAGCAATCTTCGGGGCCAGAGCTAAGCAACTGGACAAGTTCCTCAAGTCGTAAATAAAAATATAAATTACTGGAATATAAATATTTATATAAGAACCTAAAAGTTCTTGATAAAAATGACGCCACTGAACCTGGAACTGAATCAAGCTGGTGCACATTGACCTGAGATACGACCAAACGCTCCGGTCTGGTCAGTAGCTAACCCCCCTCCCCCCACCCCCATCCCCACGATCCCTTTGAACCTATTAGTCTTGACAGAAAGTTTCTATGACGCTCATCGATGACGCTATGACGCCCGTCGATGACGCCATGATACACATTTGTGTATCTGTGAAGTACATCTGGAAATCTGAGAAGCACATATATGTATCTGTGAAGTGCATCCGGGAATCTGTGATTGTATCGGTGAATTCACGATGCACGCACATCGATGAATCTATGATATGACCCACATCGGTTCATATAGGACGTGTACCAGAGAGCGTATAACGTGATAGGACCGAAAACGCATTTGTGAAAAGCTTCAGTGATAAATCAACAGTGAGTGTAGGTGGCCGTTTATCGGCAGAGAAAGACGCGAGACTAATTAGGGGGAGTGGGGGAGTCAAGGGGGTGTGGATACTGCGTGTCTGATATTGTAGAGGCAAATTTTGGTACATATTGCATTACATTTTTGGGTGTGGACCTCTCCCCGCTATCAAAAGAAAGAACCCTTCCCGCTCCGGGGGTCCGTTTTTCAGATGCCTCCACCCCCACCCCCTGCCGGTCAGGGTAGCCCACCCCCTCCTCCTCTGCACACATTTTCTTTCAAAAGCATTGATCCGCCCTTGTCTATGTCACACTTTATGAGGTCCATATTAAACATCGTTTATAACAAATGTACGGATGATAATATGTGTAAAATGTATCCCCTAGCTAAACATGCATTGAACAGACCAGTACTTTTTGAGCGCGGACGCACAGACTTGTGTAGTGACTGTAACGCCTCGTTGCGGGAGAGTGTTATATAGTGTTTACGGCTGTTCCAGCAGCGAAGGCGCCTCCCTCCGATTTGACGGAACCGTCGCCCGCCAAAGGTTTGATATAATACAGCAACTTTAATGATGATGTTGGAAAGAACAATCATGTATTGGAAATGGTTTTGCTTTCATTTTCTTCTTTTACCCAACGGTTCCTTCTAAATGCTTTAGAAGGCATTTGTTATATCATTACAAGGTGATATCAGGTAGGAATTCAGAATGATCACTAGATTGTGGTAACTGGGCTCTTGAACAGTTGAATGAACGTTGAAGGAAAATATGTACTAAGGTTTATATAAAGAAAGGTGAGAGCAGTGTTTCAAATGACTTGGTAAGTTTTTGGCTTTGACATATGTTACATCTGAATAATGCACGTTGTTGTACGCACAGTGGAAGCGCCAAACTGCTGATTAATTATACCAGTATGTAAAGGTATCCCACGGAAGTTTGCTAAACAATTTCACTGGTACTTTGTATATTTGAGTAAAGGTTAATTGACTTTGTGAAAGCCTTAACTGTGTGTAGATTACGTCTCGAGTGGCCTGGAGTCAGACATACGGGCTTATTCCTTAAACTTGTGGCTGGTTACAGGGACAACTGGAATGCTGTTGTATGTCACTTTTTTCCACACATTGATTACTTGATGGTGATCGGCAAAGACGTGGCGGTGGGAGGGGGGCAGGTTTTTGTATCCGTCCATATAATGCAAATGTGTAGCTTGGCGGGCGTACAGAAAAATATTGCTACACTCCATATATTACTTAGTATTATATACTAGAGATATATGCCGGTTAATCTTGCATACATTAATCAGTTAATTAATGCTATTGAAATTGTATAGCATATTGTACATATAGTGATCTTGTCTTGTCTGTAGATAATCTTGAAACCACTGCAGTGATGTGGACTATTGTGATATTTCATTGATAACATATGACTTCGAATCATTTTCGACCGACAAACATTGTGTACTATATTAATGATTATATATTATATATATATAGTATGCTAGTCAATCAGAGACATCAATATATATAACAGACAAACAATATTTGTGTGGGATAATGAAAACCCTGCATTTGGTGACTGCTTCGGGCAAATCATAAATGTTTGCCAAAAAACAACATTGACCTGTCGCTTCGACTAAACATATAATTAATTACTATTAAATTTTTATAATTAATTTCATTGACAAGGCGTTTTGACTGAATATATGAATTAACTACTGTTTACTTATTATACTCAATTACTTTAGCACTCGACAACTAATGTTGGAATGACTCAGTTGTACCTGACAGAAAAGATGACAAACATCGCATTAATGCATTTCCGGTACATTCTCTGAAACATTATATGACATATCATATTGTCTAACCTAAGACATTGTTTGATCAATGATATTGAGCGATATATCACATTGTGTAAAATTTCACATCGTGTGAAATTTCACATTGTGTGAAATTTCACATTGTGTGAAATTTCACATTGTATGAAATCTCACATTGTATGAAATCTCACATTGTGTGAAATATCACATTGTCTTAATTGTCACACAAGTTATCACACTGTAATCACTCGTGTGATGAATCATATTGTGATAAGTTCTATTGTGTGACATATTACATCATTGGGTCTTGTAGGAAGTGATAGAGTTATATATCCCCTGCTTGTCTGACCAATAACCGTGTTAACCTGTAAATATTACGTACAACGCTGTGCTGCAAAAATGTATTATGTTATCATCCTGAGAGTAAATAAATATTTTATCTTTTACACATGTGCCATCTTTTCATCTTGACTTACGCTGGGAACCGCCATTTCTTTTATAAAATCAGTGAAAGTAAAGTTAGCATGTAAAAGCGGATAACATTATAAACGTGAATAATATTATCAAATTTCATGTACATGTCACTGGTGCGTGGTAACATCACGCGTGCGTTATAAGGTCACGGGTGCGTTATGACGTCACGGGCGCTTTGTGACGTGCGTAATGACGTCACGGGGGCGTTATGACAATCAAACGATTAAAACTGTTGGAACCTGTAACTGGGGCTCACGTATAGCCAAAGGCCAGATGACAGTGGCCGACGATTGGAAATAAAGTGGCAGGAGTAACATAGTTTCATAATAAACTTCCTTGGAGTTAGAATTCAGTTATTCCTCAGCTAAAAAAGTTTACATGCGAATAAGTTTCAACCGATGAAATTTAGGCAGATGAAAAATGAAAGAAAATGAAAGCTAACTTTTCGTTTAAAATTACAAAAGTCGACTTTATCGTACCGTCGGCTTTACGATTGACGTCGTGAGGTATTATCGCCCACTTGGCGGCGTCGTTTGTTCACTTTTGTAAACCCATATCTGTGTCTTTGTTCCAAACTATTCCAGGTCTGCCAATCTTGCCCTTGATAAATGTACGGCAGGTTCACCTGGCCAGATGTTTTAGTATATGTATTTAGCTTAGACAAATTTTAAGTTACATACATGGAAAGCGATACAAATTCCTTTTGCTTAACATTACACATCCGCTTTAAGCATGTGTAAAATTATCTCTCTTAACTTAAAGGGAACCGCCAGCCTGGCCTCTAACGCTGCTTTACCTCTTCATATAATACCCAATTATCTATCCTCCAAATTACAGACTTTTTCCTTCTATCTATAGAATCACAATCACAATCACAATCAAATTTAGAAGTGACCGCCGGGCACGATTTCGCCGCTTCACCAGGCGGCAGCCCTTTTGGGGGGTGTGTCCGCGATTGACCAATCAGTAGGCGATACTCTTAATTTATTCAAACCGGAAATTGCGCCTATTGTGTGAGCAAAACAAGAGCGCGTGATCATTGCTAATATAAAGAGTTGCGATTCTAACTCAAATCATGGCATTGTTGCAACGTCAAACGTCGCAAGACGTATATCAATTTGTTTGGATGGTACATTTCCATAAAACACTGAGATCATGTTATACTGAGCGGCTTGGAACTGCCGCTGTTCATCTGTAAATCGCGGGCCTGATCTCTCTCTCTCCGCGAGTGATAACATAAGGCGGTGACATATGAATAGTCACAATACGCGTCACTGCTCCCGGCAAAATGGCACTCTGCTAGACACTGCGGGGGGCGGGTAGCCTTAATTTTTTTCTCCTTACCAGTCGGCCGAAACGAAGCGTTAACACTCGCCAATTTAACTTTAAGATGTAAAGTTTTGGTGCAGATTGCGATTAATTAGGATGGACACCCGCTTTAACAGCAAGTAGGTAAAGAAAGAAAAAAACAATTGAAACAAATGCAGGGCTAGTCTGGAAAACGCCACAGGATACAAATCTACGCCCACAAATCTGCGCCAACAACGTAGGGCTAGTCTGCGAACCAATTCAGCTGCTTCTTTGGATAAACCCTTATCCTGTCTGTGATTATGCTGATCAGCGTTAAACCGGAACCTGTATCTGCGACACGGCGAAAATTGCGTTCATCATTTATGCCAACGTTGTTCCGATTTCGTGACTAACCAGTACCACACTTACTAAATTATGAGCCATAGGCCTATGCTTTGCACAACTACCTAGATTGCTTAAATACTCTTCTACGGGTAAAGTATATATCAATTTTACGAATTAATTCACCCAGTTGGCCTTTAACAGTACGTGAAAGCAGCAAAAAGTACATGTTTCGTTCAATTTGTATTTATTCCACGACTGGTTATAAGTAGACGCCGACAACGCCAGGTGGATAAGATGGTCCCTATATTCTCCAAATATTACGACATATACAGAGCCGTCAATGGGGCTGTACAGTTCTCGCGGGTTCTATTTCCGGTTTAAGGGCTTTGGGGATAGAAAAAAACACGTGCTCTTAGAACGAGTGCGCATCACGCTGGTGCCTTTCTACAGCTTCGTGGCGCGCACTCATTGTAGTCAACTTTGGGGCTTCTGCAAGATTGACACTGTTTCTAGGTTATAACATCACATAGGATACACAAGTAACAACCCTTAATTTCCAGTATCCGCGGATATTGAATGGCTGTCACATCTTGGCGGGTTGCGGCAACAGTTTCATATCAGGTCAGTAACAAGATTGATCAGCTACATTGATAACCTTCTTGCGTAGCTTATTTCAAACCTGCCAGGACACATATTTACGAGAGCGATAACATAGCAACGATGCACAATATACTTCTATCCCAGCCGCCAGTTACCTGTAAATACAGGGTTGTCAATATGTAGTTCTGGAACCCACAAGGCTACATACATGAGCTGCATATCAAGCCCAAATTAACTGACCCGCAATGCGGTCCACCGTAAAAGTAAAATGCCAGCCGGCATTAAACCAAACCATGCCTTCTACATCCATTAACAACGTACGTGCCGTATCACAGATTTATTTGTAAATATAATCTTTATTCCCACATTGAACCGTACATATAAACCAGTTATAAATACATCCCGTTTTAATAATAAAGAAAGTTTACGACATTGATTGCGACAATGAAGATCGATTAAAGGCGGTTTCGTGTTGACTTGTTCGTTGCCAAGTAGGACAGTTTTGTTGATAATTGGCCAGAACGCCGACTTTTTCTACCACTACCTTGTTTTGCTTGGATAATTGCTGCAACTAGTTTTCGTATCTACAATGTAGTTTGCATCACAGAAAGCACACAATATGATAAGATGGGCCAAGTAAAAAGGCCATTAACTATGCATTGCACTGCTGACTAAAGTTGTTTTGTTAAAACTGGTATTCCTCAAATCATTATGCATTACAAGCAGAATTTGCCACGCGGTAGATTTAACAAATAGAGAAAAATGCAACCAGGAATGCAAATAGCTGCTTTTAATATTTGTACAGCCTGAAACTAGGGGTTCCTCCTTCCGCGGTCTCAATGGGCGATAATATAGGCTTACGTTGATGGTCATGAGCAAATGAGCTGCATGATGAAGTTAGCCATCAGTTCGTACCAGGCAGGCTTCATATGAGCGCCATCTTTATGCCAACGGCATTCTATCGGACAAGAACTCCTCCCGAGATCCAGAAATCCGCTGACGCCACTGTTCGGATCCAGAAAACGATGCTGTAGGACTTTATAAAGCAGGCCGTTCAATGCGTGGAGGCGAAGATTAGTGTGCATCCCGTCTCGAATGTCAGCCGGGATGGAGAGAGTGTTCTTGGCCAAGCATTCCCGACTGTCCGGAATCCACAACACATGGGTCTCCTGGGGTAGAAACGTCCGGATCAGGCCATCCAGATAGGCTATATCCAGAGCTGCCTTGCCCAGCGGGGCGTGCCACTTCTCGTGGTGGAAGGGACTGTAGACGAGAATCACGTCCGGAGGGCCTCGAGACGGGAAGTAATGTCGCATCAGGTATTCGCTGAATGAACCGAAGGCATTTCGTCGGAATGTGGTACTACTCTTAGCTTTCGCCATGTGAAGCGTTCCTTCCATTAAGTTGGACGCCGATATGTACTCCAGTTGCAAAGATGGCGGCGATGTGTTGCCATGCGCGGCGTCGCCTGCCCCCTGGTGGTGGCAGACGGAAGTGAAGGCGTTATCAGTGCCCCCCCGAAATAGCGACGGGGAAGCCCCCAAGTATTCCGCAGGGACGTCATGAACGGCCCAGTAAGATTTCTGACGACCATGACCCCCAGGAGATTGTTCCTTCCGCGAGGTGGCGCATTGATACCCCATCGCCTCAGCCACGGCCACGAGGCCCTTCGTCATGTAGAACCCGTTCGAATCCCCCATCACCGCTAGCTTTATGGGTTGATCCCCTTGCGATGATTGTAGCCTCCGGAAACAGGAGCGATTCCATGCAGATATATCCGGCATTTTACGGAACTTACAGAATGAAGGCTGGAACCACGGTTTCGTGACTGTCCCGCGCCACGTGCCGTGGGACGGAAATCCGTCGGTGTCCGCCATGTTTTTGCGGAATAAATTCATACTGCAAACCGGAAGTGCGTCATTTTCTGAGGGATCGTTTCCATTTCCGCCGTCGCCGGCAACGTATTCGGTGGAACAATTCACGTTTGATTGCTCGAAAGATTGGAAACTCCAGCGTCGAACGATCCGAGAAAGGACATCAAAATCGGTGACTTGGTTGGATCCGAATGGCCAGAATCCGTTGCTACCTTCCGTCCGTCCTCGCTGATCTTTGGCTGACGTTCCGTTGGGGTCAAGGTCATGCTCGCCACGTGTGTGCAGCGATGACCTTCCCAGCGCTTTCCGGAATTGGGTTTCCATGGTGACGACCTCAGCGTGCGGCGTGTCCCAATAGATAAAGCCGTAGCCTAGGATGGCGACTGCTGCGAGCACGAGGCAGATCACAGCCTTGCCCTTCCCGTTCATCTAGCCGGCTTGATAAATCCACAATATATATAATATATATATATATATATAATACTATTTAGACACCACCTCACTGGTTACAACGAAAAATCCCGCTTAGAGTGGCACCGCAATTGATGCAAATGTTACCATGGAAACCTACCGACTATACGCCATGGCGTCAGAGAGCATGTATACCAAGCAATATTCTCAACCTATGGCTCTCACACTGGGTTTATATCGCCAGGTATCGGTGAGGGAAGTCCTCACTGTGTCACTGTGTATGTGTCGCCATAGGTTCACCCAACGTGTCATATGTAAACTGACAGCCATCCGTGCTTGAGAGGTACTCCTCTGCTCGAAATGAAGCCTGCTGGCCGATAGCACCGAGCAAACGTTGCCTGGTTCCCCGACGACGTTCATTATGCAGGCTTCGTGGGGATGGAGCGGGCGGGGGGGGGGGGGCGAAAAACGGAAGGAGGGCAAACAGAGGGAGAGAGATAGAGAGAGAGAGGGGGCGGCAGAGAGAGATAGAGATGAGGTGGGGTGGGAGATGAGGGATGGGGGAGCACGCAGAAGAAGGGTCGGGGGCTACTGGCAGAGACAGAGGTGCTGTCTGCACTCTGCCGCCTCTCACCTCCACCTCCTCCTTCATCGACTCCCCCTCCCACGCCCCCGCTCCCCCCCCCCCTGGCCCAGCCCCCCGCACAACCTGGCATACCCTGCATACCCAGCCGCGCCAGACTTGCCACCGAAATATCGATTCGTACTTCCATCCCAAACTGCTTTCTAGCTGCAGGTTCTGCTGCCTCTGCTGGCGCGGAGAAGAACGCCCTGGCTTGCGGCCTGCCTCCCTGCCTTCCTCATGTAGGGCGGTGTCCACCATCAAACCCAGCATGCCCCGTAGCACAACCCAGCCAGCCCCATAGAACGCCCGTCAGCCCACCCTCCCCCTCCGCCACCTTCCCCATGCCGCCACCCTCCTCCTCCGCCACCTTTGACATGCCGCCTCCCTCCCCGCTCTGCCACCTTCCCCATGCCGCCACCCTCCCCCTCCGCCACCTTTGACATGCCGCCTCCCTCCCCGCTCTGCCACCTTCCCCATGCCGCCACCCTCCTCCTCCGCCACCTCCCCCAAGCTGCCACTCGTATTATAGCAAACAGGCGTCTTGAGTTTATTGTGACAGTTTGGCGCGAAAGCAAAAGCCTGTGTAGCAGAGGCAGATGGCATTGGTGAAATCCCTTACAAAAACGCTGTAAGAGTATAAAAGGTATTATCGTAGGTAGGATTAACGAGGTAAGAAGGTTCATTAATATGCTTGGTGTATGAGTTTTATATTTGTACTGCTCAATGGGAAGAGAGCTGAGGTTAATTTTTTTTACATTGCCAAATCCATGAAAACATAATACTCATACTCTAAGTAGCGCAACGTATATTAACCGCTACTTATACTTATCAGTACTTATAAACATTTGTAATGACAAGTACAATCATTTCAATTTTGTTCTCTTCTGCAGAGATATGTACTTTATAAATGCAAGTAA
This sequence comes from Arenicola marina, assembly GCA_964019135.1. Lineage (NCBI taxonomy): Eukaryota > Metazoa > Annelida > Polychaeta > Arenicolidae > Arenicola > Arenicola marina. The sequence continues at coordinate 27,484,351 of OZ025263.1, forward strand.
TACAAAATTGGATAGCTTATAACAACATATGTGACTGGTGTACGGAAATCGGCACGATGATTTTGGCAATACCCGGCGGTAACAATCTTGATATATAATTGGCGATGACATTGAGCTGAAAAAAGTTTACATCAATTTCAGGTATTTAAGTAATTTATTCTAATTCGAACCCTTTCTTGCATTCAAAAGGGTTCTGTGACAATTCAGCCAGGACTGGCTGTTGTTATATTGTTTTAGATGATGGATTTTATAGTTGATGGCATAATAATTTTAAAAACAAATTTCAACAACGCTGGGATTGGCTCAGACCGAATCCTTGTTATACCAGCTGAGATTGTTGTTAACCCTACTGGAATTAGCTCAGACGCGATCCGAATTATACCTGCTGAGATCGGCTTAGCCCGTATTGGCTCAGCCCCCCCCCTGCCCCCATCCCCACCCATCCACGAATCTCACGGTCCTGTTATAGGAGGTTCAATATGAAAATAAAAAAACTGTACCTTCTTTTGTCATCAAAGAGTTCTGGGTACACCCGCCCACTTGTCTTGTCCCTGCTACCCACGTGACTCAGCGACGAGACTCCTGTTTGGTCGATATTGATTTTTCTTTCCTTTGTCTCGCCGCAAAGACGACGCTGTCGTGCAGTCAAGCGTGGAGGGAAGCGCTTTAAATCGATCGCTGAGGATACGCACCGGCAAAGAGGAGATTACGTAAGACCTCCAAGTATTAAGGCTATAGAGCGAGAGGGACTTACTTGGCTGCGGTTCACTGTGACGCCAGAGGGTTGGAATCTGAATCACGAACTCCCAAGAATTAAGGAGAGTAATATCGAATCTCGAAGAAAAGAACACCATAAAGGTGATATAACGAATAGACACTGCTATAAAGCATCGCGCTAAATAGGTAAAGGTTCTTCGAATTTAAACCGGGAATTATACGGATAACGATCCCCGAAAATTGCCATCAGCTAAACGTGAATCTCCAAGGATCTCTGGATGCCAATCGCGGAGATCGGAAAAGGTACCCCCCTCTCCAATGGTGTGGTTGAGCCACCGTCCGTATCTACGCCGAAAAGAGCAGGGTGATCGGGCAATGCATTTAGGTTAAAGCTATTCATACAGCCACATATTTCCTGGGAAGCTTGAGCAATTTCGCCGCTAACCATCGCTATGGTTAGTAATATATATTTTTTTGTTTTGTTATTTCACCATAACAAAGTCACACATCAAAAGAAACCATCACATCACATAAAAGGGTACCACTTCGATATAAAAGATGACATGTTTTCACTATCGCTGATGCACTGTTCTATCTTAAAGTAATACAAAATACTGTTCTGGACCCCCTGAAGATTAGGGATTTCATTAAGCCATTAACATCTATACACATATCTCTTCGTAATTAAACAAATATGATTAATAAGTCGCTCATGCGATGAGTGTTCTAACCCTAATAAACAGGATTGACGCGTTGGAGTCAGAGATGTCAAGCATAGGTTATTTAACCAATCAAATACCCTGAACCATAATCTCCTAACATAAATACAATCGTAAAGTAAGTGCTGAGTAGTCTCAGTCCCACAAAAAGAACATTTCTCTGAGTTTATTATATGACATTTATACAAGAACTGAATTGTGACCAATGCTAAATTCAGTAACAGGAACTGAAAGCTTCTGTTTTTTTCTTCAACCGTATACAGTGCAATGGTAATTTACAATATTGGCGCCAATTAACTTCCTCTATATCAATTTCTAAATACTGACACCACCGTTCTTCGTTTGTTTTACTATAGCTTAAAGACTTGACCAGTAACTTATAATTATAATTGCACAAACTTGCCTCAGGTGGCCTAAATTTTGCATTGAAAAACGGCCTTATTCCTCACAAAGAGGCCTGGGGGTCCAGACCCCCTGGAACTCTACCACTGGATTCGCCCTTGGTTATCACCCCACGTGTGGGATTAAAAAACACAAACGTCTAGTCTAGTCGCAGCAGACAAAGCTTGCTTCACCTTTCCTTCTCATCCCATAACGCCGTCTTCGATTATAAGTTACACAGGTTTCGACACCGTGACAACCACCAAACATGGTTGTCGGTTAAGCTACCATGAAAATTGCAGGCATCCTTTTTTGAAGGAAGGATCAATACTTTGAGTCAGCTTCTGCTGATGATCGTCGGCCTCAGCATTGTGCAATGAACCTTAGGCAGTGCTATGGGAATGGTGCAGGTGTTGGAAACAATGGGGGATGTCAGCTTGTTCCAACTGCCTTTGAGACTAGCGGACTGGTGGTGTAAACAATATAAGACTAGAGGACTGGTGGTGTAAACAATACAGACTAGAGGACTGGTGGTGCAAACAATATGAGACTAGAGGACTGGTGGTGTAAACAATATGATACTAGAGGACTGGTGGTGTAAACAATATGAGACTAGAGGACTGGTGGTGTAAACAATATGAGACTAGAGGACTGGTGGTGTAAACAATATGATACTAGAGGACTGGTGGTGTAAACAATATGAGACTAGCGGACTGGTGGTGTAAACAATATGAGACTAGAGGACTGGTGGTGTAAACAATATGAGACTAGAGGACTGGTGGTGTAAACAATATGAGACTAGAGGACAGGTGGTGTAAACAATATGAGACAAGCGGACTGGTGGTGTAAACAATATGAGACTAGCGGACTGGTGGTGTAAACAATATGAGACTAGCGGAATGGTGGTGTAAACAATATGAGACTAGAGGACTGGTGGTGTAAACAATATGAGACTAGAGGACTGCTGGTGTAAACAACATGAGACTAGAGGACTGGTGGTGTAAACAATATGAGACTAGAGGACTGGTGGTGTAAACAATATGAGACTAGAGGACTGGTGGTGCAAACAATATGAGACTACAGGACTGGTGGTGTAAACAATATGAGACTAGAGGACTGGTGGTGTAAACAATATGAGACTAGAGGACAGGTGGTGTAGACAATATGAGACTAGAGGACTGGTGGTATAAACAATATGAGACTAGAGGACTGGTGGTGTAAACAATATGAGACTAGAGGACTGGTGGTGTAAACAATATGAGACTAGAGGACTGGTGGTGTAAACAATATGAGACTAGAGGACTGGTGGTGTAAACAATATGAGACTAGAGGACTGGTGGTGTAAACAATATGAGACTAGAGGACTGGTGGTGCAATCAATATGAGACTAGAGGACTGGTGGTGTAAACAATATGAGATTAGAGGACTGGTGGTGTAAACAATATGAGACTAGAGGACTGGTGGTGTAAACAATATGAGACTAGAGGACTGGCGGTGTAAACAATATGAGACTAGCGCACTGGTGGTGTAAACAATATTGACGGGATAATAGCGCTATTATCTTACGAGGTGCCGACCACAATGCATTTGTGCTCAACCAATGTAACGCACATAATTGGCCCTATGGCAAGCCACGGGAATAAAAATAGGAATCTACGGCTTCGTACCGCTTATCCAAAGCGGTGGGATGGATAAGCGGTGGGATGAAAAAGATCTCGCATCCATATTGAGCCACCAAAAGAAGCAGACACCGACCATAAATACCAAGAAGAATGGTTAATGCGCATGTGAGTGAATAAGCAATTTGCTGTGACTATAGCATGTCACATCGGACATTCAAGCATTCATACACGGCGGAGGGATACGTCAATAGGATCATGGATTGGTGCACACTAACGCAGTGTAACGCCAGTCACTGGCCTATTTTGATTGGTTTGACAGGATCGAAGAAGAACACATATCCCTTAGGGCTACAGATAACATTTCAGTCCCTTATAAAAACAATGACGCATGATTACACGTGTGAGCAGTATGGACATTTTCGGGTCGGTGTAACGTAACCCGACAAAGTTGGTTGAATGTATGTTCTGGACGATTTAACCAATTCTGGCCAACTCGCGAAGGGAAGAGGGGAGCTATGGCCCCGGGGTAACCCCCTCCTCTTTGCCAAATAGGACATGGGATCATTATCCTGCGACCACGCAGACATGGCCACAGCGGGGCTCGAACCACCGCTCGACATATGGTCCCATTTATATTGAATTGAATGAAATGTATCAAGAGAAATTGGAAAGCAATTTAGAGGTCGTTCTTCCATGTATGTAACGAACCGTTCTTTCAGCATAGCTAACGCATTACTCACGCCACGCATGTTCTATATTAATCCCTTCCGTGGGCTCCATCGTAGAAGATGGACCCTGTTAAATGGGATTTTTCGATTATTGTTTTCACAGAGATCCTACAGTAGCAGTTATAGTTAAGGTTATGAATTCGATATTTTGACACAATACCAGGCACGAGGACAACAATGATAACGTGGGTTGCTCAAACATCTGATTTGATCCTACGTATGCTAGGACAACCCTTATCTTAATAGTCTGTTGGTGCCATATGTAGCATAACAATCAAACCGGCGATAACATGGGTACTCTAAGAAGACATACCTTAAAAAATACTATCTGATGGATATACATTGAAAAATAATCTCTGACAGAAATACTCCCAAAAATATAACTCAAACTGGCTCATGTAGTAGGCCTGTCCAATATAGGATGATCATCATGTTCATTTCGGTGCCAAATTCAGTAGAAATCCTACAACAAGAACCAAAGCCTGTCCACTACTCATCGGCCTTTTAAATGACTCGGCCATTAGACTCGGCGGTAAACGTATTTCTGCCAATAAATGAAAATTAAATAGCCCATGTGCCTGTAACAAAATTTCAAATGCGGTTTTTAATGGCCTTTTACGTATTTCACCTAATGTGGAAGCTGAGTTACCTAAACTTTAGTTATGAACTTTAAATACTTTGCTTGGCGATCATACGATTGCATTGACCACCGCCGTCATGTTTTTTTTTGGTCATATTTACTCTTATTTACTCCAAGCACTCATCACACCTGGGACATTCTATTCAATATTAACAGACTGTGATGTGCCGAGCGTTTTAATTAATGTCGGTCATTTCACTGTTCATTCGCCAGGTGGCGCCCGGTGCCGATGGCATGCAGCGCTCGCACTCGGTACAGGATGTGACGTCAGACGTGAACCACGAGAGCATCGCGGACATCAACCGGAAGCGGGAAACCGCTTCGGAGCACGACTTCAGATACCGAAACTGGAGAGCACGTGCGCGCGCACGCTGGCATAAATTGACCCTTGCCCAGAAGATTATGCTGCACAGAAAGCTGGCACGGCTGGTAAGACTACGAATAGAATAAATAGAATAAATTAAACAAACTTATCGTTTTGGGGGTATTTTTGTGGAACATGAAGGCAACTTTGGGTCAAGAAACCTCTCGGAACAATGAGATGAGAATGGGTGATACTTTGAAATTTTGCAATAATGAATGTTGCGCCGCCGTATATGACAGCTTAAGACTCTGAACTCAAAGAACGAAGGTGATATGGTAACAATTCCTTATAATAATCAAAGACTTTTCTACCTCAATATTCGTTCAAATCGCCTACTGGATGTTGACATAATGCATTATGAGCTGCAGCATGTGCGCAAGCATACTAGTATTACATTTAATCTAAAACCAACTTTACTCTAAATATTGAAGACTGCTTTGGATATTTAAATTTCTTTTTATATGTAAATGCAAAAGAACGACTATGTTTACAAAAAGCTCGTGTTCATGATTTCAGAGGCCTCAGGATGAAGTATTCATCCCCAGACAAGAATCAACGGAGAAGGTAAGAACATAACTTTGAAAAAATGCTAGATAAACATCATAATGTATGCATAACAATCCCAAATATAAATTGTCCTTTCCATGGAAATAATTTGTTGTTTGCATATTCCGAATGTGAAATGGTTTTCGTTTGATGAGTTTACTGTCACCTGTTTTATCCGGATAATAATCCGATTGTTATACAGTGACATTGTTGTACATCGTTGTACAGTAACAGCGTTATACGCTGTTACACGGTAACATTGTCATACAGTAACATCGTTATACATTGTTATACAGTAACAGTGTTATGCATTGTTATAGAGTAACATTGTTATACATTGTTATAAAGTAACATTGTTATACAGTAACATTGTTATACAGTAACACTGTTATAAGTAACACTGTTATACAGTAACATTGTTATGCAGTAACATTGGTATGCCGTAACGTTGTTATGCGGTAACATTGTAATACAGTGACACTGTTATACAGTAACACTGATATTCAGTAACACTGTTATGCAATAGCATTGTTATGCAATAACATTGTTATACATTACCATTGTTATACATTAACATTGTTATACATTACCATTGTTATACAGTAACAGTTGGTAAATATACTTTTGATGAGGTAAATAAACACCGATATTAAATATGCTTTTGATTGAGATAAATAAACACTAACGTTAAATATCGTTAAAATGCAGTAATTGTACATAAAATATTCAACACACTTATAATATATCATCATAATTTTGTGTAATTTGATATTTAACGCTGGGTCACGTGGTCTTTGTTGCCAGGACGACGAGTACCACAGCTGTAACGAGAGCCCGCCGCTGAAGCACCGTCGCCTTGACGACGAGGACACAGCCTATGACACGGCCTCTCAGGGGTGCTCAGTCAAGGAGGAGGAAGTCATCGACGTGGAAGTAGTTCCGGTCGTGGTGGACGTACATCATCAGTCAGAGCGTCGACGAACGTGGATAGAATCCAGGGAGAAAAAGCGGGTAGAGAACACAGAGAAAAAACGGGTAGAGAACACAGAGAAAAAACGGGTAGAGAAGACGGAGATGGAGCGGGTGGAGAAGACGGAGAAAGTAACGGTGCGAGAGAAGGAGAATGTACAGGAGGAGAAGACGGAGGAGACGACGGTTAGGGTACGAGAGACCGAGAAGAAGAAGGTTGAGAAGTTGCAGCGAGCTGTGGAGACAGGGGTCATTGTCAACCAAGCGCGAAGAACGCCAGACCGGCTAGAACCCATCGAAAAGGAAAAGGAAATCCATAAGAAGAGGGAGAAAAAGACAGAGAGAGAAGAAAAGAGGGTAGAGCATGTGTCAGTAAGTGTGGAGAATGAGCAGCAGCGACCGCACTCAATAGACATTGTTACCAAGAAGGAGAAGAAAGAAGATAAAAGGTCAAAATCAGTTGTGTCTGAAAGTGGGGTTGCAAAGACCAAGAAGGAGAAGGAAAAGACCAAAAAGGAGAAAAAACGAGAGAAGACCCCTCCGCCGAAAGCCAAGGTTTTCCTGGCAGACGTGGAGGAAGTCGAGAAAACCACAGTAGTTAAGGTTGAGAAACGAAACGAACGGAAACTGCAATACATAAAACTCATACACGGTTGAAAATCCCTATCAAACTACTCCATTTCGTCTTAGAATTCTGAACAGAAGTTGACAAATTTTCTATCATATATATTTGTTTCATTCTGCTTAAGGCACCTGCTACACTGAGAGTTCCGTTTTTACATTTGGTGGCGTAAATATATTGTTTAATTAACAGTATCACGTGGTTTATAACTGCTGTTGTTTTCTCAGTGACTCCCAGCAAGACATGTTTTTCTGTAATTAAAAATTTTAAGTCAAAGTCGAACCCAGGCCGAATGTAAATTCGTTTACATGCTTACAGCGCCAGAACAAATGCTCGATGGTTTCTATGTGAGAACTGCAAAAATAACACAAGTCGCTTTCAGCTAAACCACACATTTTCAGGTACTTATTTGTAGGTAAAATACGTTGCAAAAATCGATACTGGAAACTTCTAGCCCTTGTTTCATTAGTTACTCTATAAGGTAGTAGGTAGATATTTTTCCAAGACAAGTTATCTATTGTCTCGTGGAGGGTTTCTTCCCACTTATTTTTTCTCCCTTGATTTAAGTCGACTTTCGTTACTAACTTCCAATATGCATAATTACAGCAACGTTGCGAATCCATCAGTTCTGCCACACATATATCTAAGTTTCTATCAGTTGGCACTGTTGGGTAACAAGAACGTTTATACCAATGACTGATAACCTGTTGCTTGAGGCACTGATAATCCAACAAGTTTAAATTAATATTATACCTCATATTGAAACTCTCTTGTGTCAGCGGTTCCCCCTGATCACCAAACAAATCCATTACTAGAGTACAGTTACTGGCAACAAGATGATTCTTAAAAGCTATAATATTACTATGTCTAAGATACTGTGAATTCCAAAAGGTATACTTCATTTCGTTACCATGCAAGTAGTCTTGTCGTTTATACTTTCCCCAGTCACTTATGATTTCTTTCCAAAAGCTGCTGGATATTTTTTTAGACAATGCGATTAAAGACTTCGGATCTAACTGCCATAACAAAATTCTGTTCTTTTCACCTAAAACATGTTTTGCAACACTCTGCCAGTTTCCGACCGATGTTTCCAGTCGCTTTATCCACGATAAACGGAGTGCTTTGATAAAAAGGTCAAGACATGTTAATTGAATACCCCCATCCGAATACTTCTGTGCAAGTTGCATCCTCGATATCTTAGAGCGTTTCCCATCCCACATAAAATTATCTATCTCCCTTTGCATCCGCGTAATTAGTGCATCTTGCGATGGGAGTATGGAAAATATATGTATAATTTTAGGAATTACCAACGTTTTGATGACCGTAGCCTTTCCGATTAAGGATAAACTTTTTGATTTATAAAGACGCAATGTTTTTTTCATATCCCCTAGCTTGCCCTCTATGTTTTTTTCTAACATATGCTCCATGTTTACATCAAATTCTATACCCAATAGTCTAAAGGAAGTTACCCATTTAATTGGGTATTTTGTACCAATCGGCTCTAGTGAAAGTTTTTTACTACCCAGCCAAACTGCTTGGGTCTTTTCCATGTTAATTCGCAAGCCCGAACACAAGTAAAATAGTCTAAACGTTTTTAAAGCTTCCGTTAGCGACCTTTCATCATCCTTCATTAATAAAAATGTGTCGTCAGCATATTGCCCGAGTAGAACTGTGGTTTCACCTATTTCAATACCCTCTATGAATTTGTTTTTTCTTAACTCCTCAGCAAGCGGTTCAACTGCAAGAATAAAAATATACGGTGATAAGGGGTCACCTTGTCTACATCCTCTACCTAACTTGAAAAATTGAGAAAAATGACCATTATTAATCACGCAGCTCTCCGCGTCCGTGTACAGAAGCTTAAAATATTGTATAAATCGTTCACCGAAATTATATACTTCAAGTGTTTTGGATATGTACTCCCAACCTATCGTATCAAAAGCTTTTTCGAAGTCGACCATAAGCAACACTCCTGCCTTATTGGTGTGATCAAGATGTTCCATTACGTCATACACGAGCCGAGTATTTTCACCAATAAAACGCCCTTTGAGGAATCCTTTTTGGTCCGGGCTGATTATTTTCGGTAAAACCTGCTTGAGTCTGTTTGCCATTATACCGGACAATACCTTATAGTCACAATTTAACAGGGAAATTGGGCGCCAATTTTTTAACAGATCTCTAGGCTTTCCGGGTTTAGGCAAGCATGTTATAACCCCTTGTCTTTGAGTAACCGATAACCTTTTGTCGATGATTCCGTGCTGTAAGCTTCTATGTAGGAAGTGGCCTATATCTTTCCAGAAAAATTTATAAAATTCACACGGAAATCCGTCTGAGCCCGGCGACTTTCCATTTTGCATCTTTAAAACTATTTCTTTAACTTCTGATATTGTAATTTCTGAATCACATACATCTCTATCCACTTCACTTATTTTACATATGTTCTCATTTCTCAGGAAGCGGGCCGTAGCCTCGTCACTACGTAGCGGGTTAACATTATATAGAGTTTTGCAAAATTGACGTTGTTCCTTCAGAATATCTCTCGCTGATGTCACTGATTGGCCCTCTATATTTAACTTAGTTATTAGTTTGCTTACAAAATTACGCTTCTCTAAGTTACAGAAAAACTTACTGGGTTTCTCGCCCTCCTCGTACACCTTTATCTTGGCTCTCATAGCGGCACCTCTTACCTTTATATATCTAAGGGCACACAGTTCACACTTCTTGTTCTCTAACATTTCGACGTTGACTCGCCTATCCCTAAGATCGTCCTCTTCTTCTAATTTCTTTATTTCGATTTCCAGACACTTTTCTTTCTCGAATAAAAGTTTTTTTTTATAGGAAGAATAAGATATGCTTTTCCCTCTAATTTCTAATTTTAACATGTCTAAAAAACTTGCGTCGTTGATTGATAGTTTTACATTGGGGTCTTCTAAATTTTCCCCGGGTAAGGCGTACGACTGCAAAACCTGGTGTATGACGCCCTTAGTAGTCTGAATATAGTCATCGTCACTTAGCAAGGATACATTGAATTTCCAAAAACCCTTCCCTCTTTCTTCGCCAAAGGTCGATACTGAAAAGGTTATTAGGGCGTGGTCAGATTTATATCTTATCCCAATGTCTGTTTTATCCATTTCAGCAAGTAAATCCTGACTGACCAAAAAGAAGTCTAATCTGGCATACTTATGTGGTTTGCTCGAACTTTTCCATGAAAATCTCTTAGTGTCAGGGTATTGCGTTCTCCATGGATCCGCAATTTCTAACTCTTCACACATCTGGGCTACCCTTTTGGATGCCTTTAAATTATTTTGCCTGATGTAGCCACGTGTATCCTTAGTAAAATCTTGTACTAAATTCCAATCACCAGCTATTACAACGGATGTGTTCTGAAATTCGCTTACAATCGTTGAAATACCTTCAAAAAAGTCAGGGTTATCCACGTTTGGCCCATAAATAGATATAATTGTTATCGATCGTTCGTTTAGAGACAAGCTAATTGCAACGTAATTACCTTCCGGGTCCAGTTGCACTCTTTCAACTTTACACTCAAAATTATCATTAAAAAATATAGCGGTACCTCTAGCGTTACTCCTATATGCACTTATATATAGGCAGTAGAACCCCAGTCTCTTTCAAAGACTTCCACATTTTCTGTGCTGCAGTGTATGTCTTGTACACAGTAGATGGCATATTTTTTTTCTCTCACATTAAAACTTGCTATATTCAAATTGTTCATGTTTAATTAATTGTACAACACTTCCGTCTACTATTATCCGCGACAAAACCATTCGGCAATCAACCTTATATGAATCTGATTGTAGCCGTACTAATGTGTTAGCATTCGCCAGTTTCCCTTTAACGTTAACCACCAACGAGTAGATCTTAGCTACGCTGGACCGTTGCTGACATCCACTTATGGTCATGCTCGTGAAATGTACCAGACGGGGACCCGTGCCTGGTGTCTCGTAGTTACGCTACTTTTGGGTACACATGGCCGGTTAAAACAGACCGAACGAACACCCAGAGCTATTTGACGATAAACACAAAAAACAATGACCATTTAAGCCACTTGGCTGAATCTGGTGACGTTTCTAGTGAGAGTCCCAATTGGTTCTGTACCAATTGTTTATACACCAATTGTTCCTTTCACAAATTGTTCATACACCACTTGCTGCCAGAGCCTCGATTGCTGAATCCACAGCCTGCTCGATCAGGTGGAAACGTCGCTGGCCCAGATTCTCGTGGCTTGAGCGACTCACGAAGACCACCAGATTGGTTTTATTCCGGCGTTGAAGCAAGTATCTCATATGCCTCGACGCGCCGTGCTCCCCGTCGTCCTGGCCGCCCTCCGTAACGGACCCTGGGGCGTGGGGGGATGACAGGCGAAAGGCGGCCGCGTTGTGGGGCGCCGCTGCCATGACCGGGTTGAGCAGCAGGCAGCGATACACTTCTCTCACTTGAGCTATGCCCTTTACCTCGGCGATGGATGCCCTGAAGGAACAGCCTGGCGCCTTCACCTCCGCCCCATGGATCAGCGTGGGGGCGGTCCGCGTGAGCTCCTCCTGCTCAGCCGGCGTCAGATAGAGAATGTCTCTGGTTGACGGGAGAGGGAGGGAGTTTCGCTGTTTTTCACCGTTTAGAAATAATGTCTCATTCGTCATTTTAACACGGACTTTCTGCTGACCTGCCTTTTCTTTTACCTCTTCCACCCTCTCACTCATGGTTCTCCTACATTCGAGCACATCTGCAGGGTAGTGTGGGGTAATTTTCAGCTTGTCGCGTCCTCTGGGCATTTTCCTGCCAATCTCTATAACTCTTTCTGCACATTTTTGCGATAAGAATCTTATTACTATAGGTCTCGGTCTGGAGAGCTTTGCGGCATTGAACACTCCCATTCGGTGCGCTCTTTCGATGTACGGCATAGCGCCGTTCCACCCGTTTAGCCGCAGTATACCTTCAGCGACAACCGAACAGTCCTCTGTGCCACTAACCTCTGCCACGTTGTGAATTAACACATTGTTTCTCATAGACCTGGTTTTTAAGTCAGTAAGGTCCTTTTTTAACTGAGTAATCTCTTCGCTTTGCTTGATAACCATGCTCTTGAGCAAAATTACCTCACCTTGTAAATCTTTTGTTTCCTTTGCCGAGTTGGCGAGCAAACCAGAGTTCTCACCAACATTTCCTTCCATTAGCGAAAGCTTGCTGCTTAATCCATCTTGGCCACTGATTGTATCCATAAACTTATCCTGTTTGTCTGAGAACTGATTCAGTTGGAGGTGTATTTCCTGCATTGACTTGGCCAGAACGGTGACCGGCTCACTTGGCCCTGCCGCCATTGCTGCTCCTTTCCCTTCTTGGCCGACTGTATTATCGCTCATCTGCTCCAATTGCTCTTCAAAAACCTCTCGAATATTCGTTCTCTGGTTCTCTAATTCTTTACAAGCTGTTCTGTTTCGTTTCCTATTCTTTTTCGATCCTGTATTATTAGCCATGTGCACCTGTTAAACGTTAAACTTGTGTTTAAATGAGACACTTGCGGCAAAGCGATCTCACACGTCCGCCAAGTACGGTGACTTTTCGGTTTCTCTACGAACGAACGGAAACTAGTCCCACCCATCAAAGTCGCGGTCGCTGCCAAAGTTGAGAAGAAGACTGTGCGAGAAGAGACAACCGTTAAGGACTGTTCGGCGCCTACCAAGGGAACTGACAAAAAGAACCGCGTAAAAATTGAGCAAGAAAAGCAGAAGCGATTCGAGGCTCCCAGAGCCGAACTAGCAATAAGCGCCAGCGTGGAAACCAAACGAGTGGAGAAGGAGAAATCGGTTAAAGACTGTGCCGCGGCACCTACGGCAACGAAAGAAGAGAAAACAAAAAAGAAGGAAGAAAAACTCAAAATAAGTGCAGGCGTAAATGCCCTAACTACAAGCGAGACAAAAAGAAAAACTAAGGAAGTGAAGGAGACAAAAGCTGAAACCCACAAGGAAAAGATCAAGGAAGCAATGGAGATAAAAGCTGACAGCCAAAAGGAGAAGACCAAAGAAGAGAAGGTGACAAAAGCGGAGACCTACAAGAAAAAGATCAAGGAAGCGAAAGAGATAAAAGCTGAGAGCCAAAAGGATACGACCAAAGAAGAGAAGGAGACAAAAGCGGAGACCCACAAGGAGAAGACCAAGGAAGTGATAAAGGTCGACATTCAAAATGAGCGAAAGAAATCGGCACCGAAAGACTCCCGGAAACAATCATCTCGTACGGAAAGTCGGCAGAAAACGGCTGTGATTGGCGCCGGAGTGGCGGCCGCGAGTGACGTCAGCAGTGCAGCAGCCAATCAGCGAACGGAGAGCAGAACCGAGGAAACTAAGGCAAGTCTGTCTCTTGACGTTCAGGCTGAGGCGACGATCAGTGTTGACACAAGCGAATCGTCCGCGTCGGTCGACGCGGCACAATCTCCTCTTCCACCGGTGCCGTCGACAGAGATCGCTGGTAAAGTCCCTGACGATGTCCCTCCGCAAGTCAAGGCATCCGTTATTGTGTCAAGTGATCAATCGGTGCCACAAAAACCGAAATCCGCAAAGAAGAATCAAGAAAAACAGGCCTCGACTCCTGAAGACAAGGCTGCTCCAGAGGAGAATCCAGACGAGAACAACTCCGATCCAGAAACTCCAGAAGATTCCGTTCCGGAGGAGGTACGGAATGCCACCCCCCAACCAGAGCCAGATGATCCAGAATCCGAGGACAACAAGGACGCCACACCCGCAGCGGACGAGAAGCTAAAAGATCCAGAAACATCCAATCCAGATATCACTAAACCACCTCCAGAAGCACCAGAAAAGACGGACGACCCACCCGGAGCGGACGAGAAGCCAAATGTAAAAAAAGACCCGGAAACGCCTAATCCAGAAATCCCCAAAGCCCCGGAAACGCCTAATCCAGAAATCCCTAAAGCCCCGATAACACCGTGCTCACCCTCCGCTCTGGAGGTGCCTTCGAAGACAGCTGAAAAATCCCCCGCAGCCCCAAAGGATGAGAGTCCTGCTCCGAGCAATGATCCGAAGAGCCCGACGCTTGATCCAGACAAACCACCTGCTCCAGAAGGGCCGAAGAAGTCCGGGGAGGACGGCGACGCGGCGCTGATCGCCGCGCTGGAGAAGCGGGTGGACAACAACTTGAAGTCCCTGACGGGTAAGGGCGGAAGTGACGACAACGATGATGACATGGATGAAGAGGCTTACAAAGAAGCAATCTTCGGGGCCAGAGCTAAGCAACTGGACAAGTTCCTCAAGTCGTGAATGAAAACAGAAATTACCGGAATATAAATATTTTATATAAGAACCTAAAAGTTCTTGAAGAAAATGACGCCACTAAACCTGGAACTGAATCAAGCTGGCGCACATTGACCTGGGATACGACCAAACGCTCCGGTCTGATCAGTAGCTAACCCCCCTCCCCCCACCCCCATCCCCACGATCCCTTGGAACCTATTAGTCTTGACAGAAAGTTTCTGTGAATCTATGACGCCCATCGATGACGCTATGATACACATATGTGTATCTGTGAAGTACATCCGGGAATCTGTGATTGCGTCGGTGAAATCGCGACGCATGCACAGCGTTGAATCTGTGATAGATCTATGACCCGCCTCGGTTCATCTAGGACGTGTACCAGGGAGTGTATAACGTGATAGGACCGAAAACGCGTCAGTGAAAAACTTCAGCGATAAATTCCCCAACAGTGAGTGTAGGTGGCCGTTTATCGGCGGAGGAAGACGCGAGACTTATTAAAATACATGGGGATCCAGGAGGGACGGGGAATGGGGGAGTCAAGGGGGGTGTGGATACTGCGTGTCTGATATTGTGGAGGTAGAATTTTGGTACAGATTGCATTACATTTTTGGGTGTGGACCTCTCCCCGCTATCAAAAGAGAGAACCCTCCCTGCTCCGGGGGTCCGTTTTTCAGATGCCCCCATCCCCACCCCTGCTGGTCAGGGTAGCCCTCCCCCTCCTCCTCCGCACACATTTTCTTTCAAAAGCATTGATCAACCCTTGTCTACGTTACAGTTTATTAGATCCATATTAAACATCGTTTATACCAAATGTACGGATGATAATATGGGTAAAATGTATCCCCTAGCTAAACATGCATTGAACAGATAAGTACTTTTTGAGCTCGGACGCACAGACTTGTGTAGTGACTGTAACGCCTCGTTGCCGGAGAGTGTTATATAGTGTTTACGGCTGTTCCAACAGCGAAGGCGCCTCCCTCCGATCTGACGGAACCGTCGCCCGCCAACGGTTTGATATAAAACAGTAACTTTAATGATGTTGGAAAGAACAATCATGTATTGGAAATGGTTTTGCTTTCATTTTCTTCTTTTACCCAACGGTTCCTTCTAAATGCTTTAGAAGGCATTTGTTTATACCATTATAAAGTGATATCAGGTAGGAATTCAGAATGATCACTAGATTGTGATAACTGGGCTCTTGAACAGTTGAATGAACGTTGAAAGAAAATATGTACTAAGGTTTATATAAAAATAGGTGAGAGCAGTGTTTCAAATGACTTGGTAAGTTGCATATGTTTTTGGCTTTGACATATGTTACATCTGAATAATGCACGTTGTTGTACGCACAGTGGAAGCGCCAAACTGCTGATTAATGATACCAGTATGTAAAGGTATCCCACGCAAGTTTGCTAAACAATTTCACTGGTACTTTGTATATTTGAATAAAGGTTAATTGACTTTGTGAAAGCCTTAACTGTGTGTAGATTACGTCTCCAGAGGCCTGGGGTCAGACATACGGGCTTATTCCTTAAACTTGTGGCTGGTTATAGGAACAACTGGAATGCTGTTTTATGCCACTTTTGTGCACACATTGATCACTTGATGGTGATCGGCAAAGACGTGGTGGTGGAGGAGGGGAGGTTTTTGCATCCGTCCATATAATGCAAATATGTTGCCTGGCGGCCCACAGCAAAATGAAGCTACATTCCATATATTACTTAGTATTATATGCTAGAGTTATATGCCGGTTAATCTTGCATACATTAATCAGTTAATTAATGCTATTGAAATTGTATAACATATTGTACATATAGTGATCTTGTCTTATCTGTAGATAATCTTCAAACCACTGCAGTGATGTGGACTATTGTGATATTTCATTGATAACATAAGACTGCGAATCATTTTCGACCGACAAACATTGTGTACTATTTTAATGATTATATATTGCATACATATAGTATGCTAATCAATCAGAGACATCAATATATATAACAGACAGACAATATTTGTGTGGGATAATGAAAACCCTGCATTTGGTGACTGCTTTGAGCAGATCATAAATGTTTGCCAAAAAGCAACATTGACCTGGGGCTTCGACTAAACATATAATTAATTACTATTAATTTTTTATAATTAATTTCACAAGTTAATTTTAACAAAGCGTTTTGACTGAATATATGAATTAACTACTGTTTACTTATTATACCCAATTACTTACTTACTCGACTACTAATGTTGGAATGACCCAGTAGTACCAGAAAGAAAAGATGATAAACATCGCATAAATGCATTTCCGTTACATTCTCTAAAACATTTTATGACACATCATATTGTCTAACCTATGACATTGTTTGATCAATTACATTGAGCGATATATCACATTGTGTGAAATTTCACATTTTGTGAAATTTCACATCGTATGAAATTTCACAATGTGTGAGATCCCACATTGTGTGAAATCCCACATTGTGTGAAATCTCTCATTGTGTGAAATCGCACATTGTGTGGAATCTCACATTGTGCGGAATCTTACATTGTGTGAAATCTCACATTGTGTGAACTCTCACATTGTGTGAAATCTCATATTGTGTGAAATCGTACATAGTGTGAAATCGCACATTGTGTGAAATCGCATAATGTGTCATATCGCACATTGTATGAAATCTCATATTGTGTGAAATCTCACATGGTGTGAAATATCTCATTGTGTGAAATATCTCATTGTCTTACTTGTCACACAAGTTATCACACTGTAATCACTCGTGTGATGAATCATATTGTGTGTTCAGTTCTATTGTGTGACATATCACATCATTGGGTCTTGCAGGAAATGATAGAGTTATATATCCCCTGCTTGTCTGACCAATAACCGTGTTAACCTGTACATATTACGTACAACGCTGTGCTGCAAAGATGTATGTATGTTATCATCCTGGGCGTAAATAAATATTTTATCTTTTACACATGTGCCATCTTTTCATCTTGACTTTTGCTGGGAACCGCCATCTTTTTTAAGGAATCAGCTAAAGTAAAGTTAGGAGGTAAAAGCGGATAACATTATAAAGGTAAATAATATTATCAAATTTCATGTACATGTCACGGGTGCGCGGTAACATCACGCGTGCGTTATGACGTCACGGGGGCGTTATGACAATCAAACGATTAAACATCTAACTGGGGCCTACGTATAGCAAAAAGCCAGATAACAGTGGCCGACGATTGGAAATAAAGTGGCAGGAGTAATATTTTTTTATAATAAACTTCCTTGGAGTTAGAATTCAGTTATTCCTCAGCTAAAACAATTATCATGCGAATAAGTTTCAACTGATGAAATTTGGGCAGATGAAAGATGAAAGAAAATGAAAGCTAACTTTTCGTTTTCGTAAGGGTGGTGTTTTGAATTTTTTTATACTTGTAGACAACGAGCTGGACAGAAGAGGTTATATGCGTAATAACAATAAAAAATACTCTAGGCTTTTAGTTGGTAATTGAGTGGGACGCTTCGTCCGCAGAATCATGACGCTTATCCCATTTAGATGCCATAAAAAGAAACAACCAAGGTAGCCAATGTTTCAACGACCAGGTACAAACTCAGCTTCAAAAATACAGCCAAATAAGCGAAAAGTACAAAAGTCTTCTTCATCGTACCGTCTGCTTTACGATTGACGTCGTGAGGTATTATCGCCCACTTGGTGAAAGTCGTTTGTTTACTTTTGTAAACCCATATCTGTGTCTTTGTTCCAAACTATCCCAGGTCTGCTAATCTTGTCCTTGATAGATGTACGGCAGGTTCACCTGGCCATATGTTTTAGTATATGTATTTAGCTGAAACAAATTTTAAGTTACGCACTTGGAAAGCGATACAAATTTCTTTTGCTTAACATTACACATCAGTTTTAAGCATGTGTAGAATTATCTCTCTTAACTTAACAGCAAGTAGGTAAAGACAGAAAAAACAATTGGAACAAATGCAGGGCTAGTCGGGGAAACGCCACAGGATACACATCTGCGCCCATAAATCTGCGCCAACAACGTAGGGCTAGTCTGCGAACCAATTCAGCTGCATATTTGGAACCCTTATCCTGTCTGTGATTATGCTGATCAGCGTTAAACCGGAACCTGTATCTGCGACACGGCGAAAACTGCGTTCAGCATTCATGCCAACTTTGTTCAGATTTCGTGACTAACCAGTACCACACTTACCAAAAAATGAGCCATAGGCCTATACTTTACACAACCACCAAGATTGCTTAAATACTCCTCTACGGGTACAGTACATTTCAATTTTACGAATTAATTCACCCGGTTGGCCTTTAACAATGCGTGAAAGCAGCAAAAAGTAAATGTTTCGTTCAATTTGTATTTATTCCACGCCGAAAACGCCACGTTAATAAAATGGTCCCTATATTCTCCATATATTACGACACATGCAGAGCCGTCAATGGGGGTGTGCAGGTCTCGCGGTTTCTATTTCCCGTTTAGGGGCTTTGGGGATAAAAAAAAAACACGTGCCCTTAGAACGAGTGCGCATCACGCTGGTGCCTTGCTACAGCTGCGTGACGCGCACTCATTGTAGCCAACGTATGGGCTTCTGAAAGATTGACCCTGTTACCAGGTTAAAACATCACATACGATACACAAGTAACAACCCTTATTTCCAGTAACCGCGGATATTGAATGGCTGTCACATCTTGGCGGGTTGCGGCAACAGTTTGACATCGGGTCAGTAACAGGATTGATCGGCTACATTGTTTAAACTTTTAGCGTAGCTTAAGTAAAACATGCCAGGACACACATTTAAAGAGAGCGATGAAATAGCAGCGATACACAATATAATTATATCCCAGCCGCCAGTTACCTGTAAATACAGGGTTGTCAATATGTAGTTCTGGAACCCACAAGGCTACATACATGAGCTGCATATCAAGCCCAAATGAACTGACCCGCAATGCGGTCCACCGTAAAAGTAAAATGCGAGCCGTCATTGAACCAAACCACGCCTTCTGCATTCATTAACAACGTACGTTGCCGTATCACATATTTATTTGTAAATATCATCTTTATTTTCATATTGCACAGTACATATAGCCCAAGATAAATATATCCCGTTTTACTAATAAACGAAGTTTGCGACATTGACTGCGACAATGAAGATCGATTAAAGGCGGTTTCGTGTTGACTTGTTCGTTACCAAGTAGGACAGTTTCGTTGACAATTAGTCAGAATGCTGACTTTTTCTACCACTACCTTGTCTTGCTTGGATAATTGCTGCAACTAGTTTTCGTATCTACAATGTAGTTTGCATCACAGAAAACAGACAATATGATAAGATGGGCCAAGTAAAAAGGCCATTAACTATGCATTGCACTGCTGACTTAAGTTGTTTTGTCAAAACTGGTATTCCTCAAATCATTATGCATTACAAGCAGAATTTGTCTCGCTGTAGATTTAACAAATAGAGAAAATTGCAACCGGGAATGCAAATAGCTGCTTTAAACATTAGCACAGCCTGAAACCAGCATATTTCCACTTCCGCAGTCTCAATGGGCGATAATATAGGCTTACGTTGATGGTCATGAGCAAATGAGCTGCATGATGAAGTTAGCCATCAGTTCGTACCAGGCAGGCTTCATATGAGCGCCATCTTTATGCCATCGGCATTCTATCGGACAAGAACTCCTCCCGAGATCCAGAAATCCACTGACGCCACTGTTCGGATCCAGAAAACGATGCTGTAGGACTTTATAAAGCAGGCCGTTCAATGCGTGGAGGCGAAGATTAGTGTGCATCCCGTCTCGAATATCAACCGGGATGGAGAGAGAGTTGTTGGCCAAGCATTCTCGACTGTCCGGAATCCACAACACATGGGTTTCCCGGGGTAGAAAAGTCCGAATCAGGCCATCCAGATAGGCTATATCCAGAGCTGCCTTGCCCAGCGGGGCGTGCCACTTCTCGTGGTGAAAGGGACTGTAGACGAGAATCACGTCCGGAGGGCCACGAGACGGGAAGTAATGTCGCATCAGGTATTCGCTGAATGAACCGAAGGCATTCCGTCGGTATGTGGCACTACCCTTAGCTTTCGCCATGTGAAGCGTTCCTTCCATTAAGTTGGACGCCGATATGTACTCCAGTTGCAAAGATGGCAGCGATGTGTTGCCATGCGCGGCGTCGCCTGCCCCCTGGTGGTCGCAGACGGAAGTGAACGCGCTATCCGTGTGCCCCCGGAATAGCGACGGGGAAGCCTCCAAGTATTCGGCAGGGACGTCATGAACGGCCCAGTAGGATTTCTGACGACCATGACCCCCAGGAGATTGTTCCTTCCGCGAGGTGGCGCATCGATACCCCATCGCCTCAGCCACGGCCACGAGGCCCTTCGTCATGTAGAACCCGTTCGAATCCCCCATCACCGCTAGCTTTATGGGTTGATCCCCTTGCGATGATTGTAGCCTCCGGAAACAGGAGCGATTCCATGCAGATATATCCGGCATTTTACGGAACTTACAGAATGAAGGCTGGAACCACGGTTTCGTGACTGTCCCGCGCCACGTGCCGTGGGACGGAAATCCGTCGGTGTCCGCCATGTTTTTGCGGAATAAATTCATACTGCAAACCGGAAGTGCGTCATTTTCTGAGGGATCGTCTCCATTTCCGCCGTCGCCGGCAACGTATTCGGTGGAACAATTCACGTTTGATTGCTCGAAAGATTGGAAACTCCAGCGTCGAACGATCCGAGAAAGGACGTCAAAATCGGTGACTTGGTTGGATCCGAATGGCCAGAATCCGTTGCTACCTTCAGTCCGTCCTCGCTGATCTTTGGCTGACGTCCCGTTGGGGTCAAGGTCATGCTCGCCACGTGTGTGCAGCGATGACCTTCCCAGCGCTTTCCGGAATAGGGTTTCCATGGTGACGACCTCAGCGTGCGGCGTGTCCCAATAGATAAAGCCGTAGCCTAGGATGGCGACTGCTGCGAGCACGAGGCAGATCACAGCCTTGCCCTTCCCGTTCATCTAGCTGTCTTGATAAATCCACAATATATATATATATATATATATATATAATACTATTTAGACACCACCTCACTGGTTACAACGAAAAATCCCGCTTAGCGTGGCACCGCCAATGATGCAAATGTTACCATGGAAACCTACCGACTATACGCCATGGCGTAAGAGAGCATGTATACCAAACAATATTCTCAACCTATGGCTCTCACACTGGGTTTATATCGCCAGGTATCGGTGAGGGAAGTCCTCACTGTGTCACTGTGTATGTGTCGCCATAGGTTCATCCAACGTGTCATATGTAAACTGACAGCCATCCGTGCTTGAGAGGTACTCCTCTGCTCGAAATGAAGCCTGCTGGCCGATAGCACCGAGCAAACGTTGCCTGGTTCCCCGATGACGTTCATTATGCAGGCTTCGTGGGGTGGTAGCGGGCGGGGGGGGAGCGAAAAACGGAAGGAGGGCAAACAGAGGGAGAGAGATAGAGAGAGAGAGGGGGCGGCAGAGAGAGATAGAGATGAGGCGGGGTGGGAGATGAGGGATGGGGGAGCACGCAGAAGAAGGGTCGGGGGCTACTGGCAGAGACAGAGGTGCTGTCTGCACTCTGCCGCCTCTCACCTCCACCTCCTCCTTCATCGACTCCCCCTCCCACGCCCCCGCTCCCCCCCCCTGGCCCAGCCCCCCGCACAACCTGGCATACCCTGCATACCCAGCCGCGCCAGACTTGCCACCGAAATATCGATTCGTACTTCCATCCCAAACTGCTTTCTAGCTGCAGGTTCTGCTGCCTCTGCTGGCGCGGAGAAGAACGCCCTGGCTTGCGGCCTGCCTCCTTGCCTTCCTCATGTAGTGCGGTGTCCACCATCAAACCCAGCATGCCCCGTAGCACAACCCAGCCAGCCCCATAGAATACCCGTCAGCCCACCCTCCGCCCTCATGCCGCCCCCCTCCCCCTCCGCCACCTTTGACATGCCGCCTCCCTCCCCGCTCTGCCACCTTCCCCATGCCGCCACCCTCCTCCTCTGCCACCTCCCCCAAGCTGCCACTCGTATTATAGCAAACAGGCGTCTTGAGTTCATTGTGACAGTCAACTCATGCGGGAAAAGTTCACCTTAAATATGTGTCCTGGCAATTCACCTTTAGATGTCGACGATTCAAAGCGATAACTGCCAATGTTAATTGCCGTCTTCCGTATGGCACCATATCAATGTAAGTTCGCTGACATTACTTATAGTGCTTAATTTAAGGGGGGGACAAGGCGTATTTCTGTACCACGGGAATGGGTTTTTCATTTCACCATGAACTGGGAATGAGCCAAATAATTCTTCGTGAAGTGGGAATGGGGTATTAGCCGACCTTTTAGTTCTTTTAATCCAGTTTTCCTTTTAATTCATCGTGACCTGGGAAGAAAAAAAAAAATTTATTCTTCGTGATCTGGGAACACGACCCCCCCCCCCCCTCCCCTTTAATTGGGGGTGACGTCACACAGTGACGTCATGCGTGGTAGTCCAGTTACAACAGAACAAAGGGCTGGTTTGGCGCGAAAGCGAAAGCCTGTGTAGCAGAGGCAGATGGCATTGGTGAAATCCCTTACAAAAACGCTGTAAGAGTATAAAAGCTATTATCGTAAGTAGGATTAACGAGGTCAGAAAGTTCATTAATATGCTTGGTGTATGAGTTTTATATTTGTACTGCTCAATGGGAAGAGAGCTGAGGTTAAAACATTTTACATTGCCAAATCCAATCCTTGTGCAAGCTGGGTTTTAGGATGAGACGTATTCTCATGAAAACATAATACTCATACTCTAAGTATCACAACGTATATTAACCGCTACTTATACTTATCAGTACTTATAAACATTTGTAATGACAAGTACAATCATTTCAATTTTGTTCTCTTCTGCAGAGATATGTACTTTATAAATGCAAGTAATACAAAATTGGATAGCTTATAACAACATATGTGACTGGTGTACGGAAATCGGCACGATGATTTTGGCAATACCCGGCGGTAACAATCTTGATATATAATTGGCGATGACATTGAGCTGAAACAAGTTTACATCAATTTCAGGTATTTAAGTAATTTATTTTAATTCGAACCCTATTCTTGGATTTAAAAGAGTTCTGTGACAAATCAGCCAGGACTGGCTGTTGTTATATTGTTTTAGATGATGGATTTTATAGTTGATGGCATAATAATTTTAAAAAAACAAATTTTAACAACGCGGGGATTGGCTCAGACCGAATCCTTGTTATACCAGCTGAGATCGTTGTTAACCTTACTGGAATTAGCTCAGACGCGATCCGAATTATACCTGCTGAGATCGGCTTAGCCCGTATTGGCTCAGCCCCCCCCCCCTGCCCCCATCCCCACCCATCCACGAATCTCACGGTCCTGTTATAGGAGGTTCAATATGAAAATAAAAAAACTGTACCTTCTTTTGTCATCAAAGAGTTCTGGGTACACCCGCCCACTTGTCTTGTCCCTGCTACCCACGTGACTCAGCGACGAGACTCCTGTTTGGTCGATATTGATTTTTCTTTCCTTTGTCTCGCCGCAAAGACGACGCTGTCGTGCAGTCAAGCGTGGAGGGAAGCGCTTTAAATCGATCGCTGAGGATACGCACCGGCAAAGAGGAGATTACGTAAGACCTCCAAGTATTAAGGCTATAGAGCGAGAGGGACTTACTTGGCTGCGGTTCACTGTGACGCCAGAGGGTTGGAATCTGAATCACGAACTCCCAAGAATTAGGGAGAGTAATATCGAATCTCGAAGAAAAGGATACCATAAAGGTGATATAACGAATAGACACTGCTATAACGCATCGCGCTAAATAGGTAAAGGTTCTTCGAATTTAAACGGGAATTATACGGATAACGATCCCCGAAAATTGCCATCAGCTAAACGTGAATCTCCAAGGATCTCTGGATGCCAATCGCGGAGATCGGAAAATGTACCCCCTCTCCAATGGTGTGGTTGAGCCACCGTCCATATCTACGCCGACAAGAGCGGCGTGATCGGGCATTGCATTTATGTTAAAGCTATTCATACAACAACATTTTCCCTGGGAAAGCAATTTCGCCGCTAACCATTGCTATGGTTAGTAATATTTGTACTTTTTTGTTGTTTTGTTATTTCACCAAAACAAAGTCACACATCAAAAGAAACCATCACATCACATAAAAGGGTACCACTTCGATATAAAAGATGACATGTTTTCACTATCGCTGATGCACTGCCCTATCTTAAAGTAATACAAAATACTGTTCTGGACCCCCTGAAGATTAGGGATTTCATTAAGCCATTTACATCTATAAACATGTCTCTTCGTAATTAAACAAATATGATTAATAAGTCGCCCTTTCGATGAGTGTTCTAACCCTAATAAACAGGATTGACGCGTTGGAGTTAGAGATGTCAAGCATAGGTTATTTAACCAATCAAATACCCTGAACCATAATCTCCTAACATAAATACAATCGTAAAGTAAGTGCCGAATAGTCTCAGTCCCACAAAAAGAACATTTCTCTGAGTTTATTATATGACATTTATACAAGAACTGAATTGTGACCAATGCTAAATTCAGTAACAGGAGCTGAAAGCTTCTGTTTTTTTCTTCAACCGTATACAGTGCAATGGTAATTTACAATATTGGCGCCAATTAACTTCCTCTATATCAATTTCTAAATACTGACACCACCGTTCTTCGTTTGTTTTACTATAGCTTAAAGACTTGACCAGTAACTTATAATTATAATTGCACAAACTTGCCTCAGGTGGCCTAAATTTTGCATTGAAAAACGGCCTTATTCCTCACAAAGAGGCCTGGGGGTCCAGACCCCCTGGAACTCTACCACTGGATTCGCCCTTGGTTATCACCCCACGTGTGGGATTAAAAAACACAAACGTCTAGTCTAGTCGCAGCAGACAAAGCTTGCTTCACCTTTCCTTCTCATCCCATAACGCCGTCTTCGATTATAAGTTACACAGGTTTCGACACCGTGACAACCACCAAACATGGTTGTCGGTTAAGCTACCATAAAAATTGCAGGCATCCTTTTTTGAAGGAAGGATCAATACTTTGAGTCAGCTTCTGCTGATGATCGTCGGCCTCAGCATTGTGCAATGAACCTTAGGCAGTGCTATGGGAATGGTGCAGGTGTTGGAAACAATGGGGGATGTCAGCTTGTTCCAACTGCCTTTGAGACTAGCGGACTGGTGGTGTAAACAATATGAGACTAGAGGACTGGTGGTATAAACAATACAGACTAGAGGACTGGTGGTGCTAACAATATGAGACTAGAGGACTGGTGGTGTAAACAATATGATACTAGAGGACTGGTGGTGTAAACAATATGAGACTAGAGGACTGGTGGTGTAAACAATATGAGACTAGAGGACTGGTGGTGTAAACAATATGATACTAGAGGACTGGTGGTGTAAACAATATGAGACTAGCGGACTGGTGGTGTAAACAATATGAGACTAGAGGACTGGTGGTGTAAACAATATGAGACTAGAGGACTGGTGGTGTAAACAATATGAGACTAGAGGACAGGTGGTGTAAACAATATGAGACTAGCGGACTGGTGGTGTAAACAATATGAGACTAGCGGACTGGTGGTGTAAACAATATGAGACTAGCGGACTGGTGGTGTAAACAATATGAGACTAGCGCACTGGTGGTGTAAACAATATGAGACTAGCGGACTGGTGGTGTAAACAATATGAGACTAGAGGACAGGTGGTGTAAACAATATGAGACTAGAGGACTGGTGGTGTAAACAATATGAGACTAGAGGACTGGTGGTGTAAACAATATGAGACTAGCGGACTGGTGGTGTAAACAATATGAGACTAGAGCACAGGTGGTGTAAACAATATGAGACTAGAGG
The DNA here is from genome assembly GCA_964019135.1 of Arenicola marina. NCBI lineage: Eukaryota > Metazoa > Annelida > Polychaeta > Arenicolidae > Arenicola > Arenicola marina. The sequence continues at coordinate 27,510,839 of OZ025263.1, forward strand.
ACTGGTGGTGTAAACAATAGGAGACTAGAGGACTGGTGGTGTAAACAATATGAGACTAGCGGACTGGTGGTGTAAACAATATGAGACTAGAGGACTGGTGGTGTAAACAATATGAGACTAGAGGATTGGTGGTGTAAACAATATGAGACTAGAAGACAGGTGGTGTAAACAATATGAGACTAGAGGACTGGTGGTGTAAACAATTTGAGACTAGCGGACTGGTGGTGTAAAAAATATGAGACTAGAGGACTGGTGGTGTAAAAAATATGAGACTAGAAGACTGGTGGTGTAAACAATATGAGACTAGCGGAATGGTGGTGTAAACAATATGAGACTAGAGGAATGGTGGTGTAAAGAATATGAGACTAGAGGACTGCTGGTGTAAACAACATGAGACTAGAGGACTGGTGGTGTAAACAATATGAGACTAGAGGACTGGTGGTGTAAACAATATGAGACTAGAGGACTGGTGGTGCAAACAATATGAGACTACAGGACTGGTGGTGTAAACAATATGAGACTAGAGGACTGGTGGTGTAAACAATATGAGACTAGAGGACTGGTGGTGTAGACAATATGAGACTAGAGGACTGGTGGTGTAAACAATATGAGACTAGAGGACTGGTGGTGTAAACAATATGAGACTAGAGGACTGGTGGTGTAAACAATATGAGACTAGAGGACTGGTGGTGTAAACAATATGAGACTAGAAGACTGGTGGTGTAAACAATATGAGACTAGAGGACTGGTGGTGCAAACAATATGAGATTAGAGGACTGGTGGTGTAAACAATATGAGACTAGAGGACTGGTGGTATAAACAATACAGACTAGAGGACTGGTGGTGCTAACAATATGAGACTAGAGGACTGGTGGTGTAAACAATATGATACTAGAGGACTGGTGGTGTAAACAATATGAGACTAGAGGACTGGTGGTGTAAACAATATGAGACTAGAGGACTGGTGGTGTAAACAATATGATACTAGAGGACTGGTGGTGTAAACAATATGAGACTAGCGGACTGGTGGTGTAAACAATATGAGACTAGAGGACTGGTGGTGTAAACAATATGAGACTAGAGGACTGGTGGTGTAAACAATATGAGACTAGAGGACAGGTGGTGTAAACAATATGAGACTAGCGGACTGGTGGTGTAAACAATATGAGACTAGCGGACTGGTGGTGTAAACAATATGAGACTAGCGGACTGGTGGTGTAAACAATATGAGACTAGCGCACTGGTGGTGTAAACAATATGAGACTAGCGGACTGGTGGTGTAAACAATATGAGACTAGAGGACAGGTGGTGTAAACAATATGAGACTAGAGGACTGGTGGTGTAAACAATATGAGACTAGAGGACTGGTGGTGTAAACAATATGAGACTAGCGGACTGGTGGTGTAAACAATATGAGACTAGAGCACAGGTGGTGTAAACAATATGAGACTAGAGGACTGGTGGTGTAAACAATAGGAGACTAGAGGACTGGTGGTGTAAACAATATGAGACTAGCGGACTGGTGGTGTAAACAATATGAGACTAGAGGACTGGTGGTGTAAACAATATGAGACTAGAGGATTGGTGGTGTAAACAATATGAGACTAGAAGACAGGTGGTGTAAACAATATGAGACTAGAGGACTGGTGGTGTAAACAATTTGAGACTAGCGGACTGGTGGTGTAACAAATATGAGACTAGAGGACTGGTGGTGTAAAAAATATGAGACTAGAAGACTGGTGGTGTAAACAATATGAGACTAGCGGAATGGTGGTGTAAACAATATGAGACTAGAGGAATGGTGGTGTAAAGAATATGAGACTAGAGGACTGCTGGTGTAAACAACATGAGACTAGAGGACTGGTGGTGTAAACAATATGAGACTAGAGGACTGGTGGTGTAAACAATATGAGACTAGAGGACTGGTGGTGCAAACAATATGAGACTACAGGACTGGTGGTGTAAACAATATGAGACTAGAGGACTGGTGGTGTAAACAATATGAGACTAGAGGACTGGTGGTGTAGACAATATGAGACTAGAGGACTGGTGGTGTAAACAATATGAGACTAGAGGACTGGTGGTGTAAACAATATGAGACTAGAGGACTGGTGGTGTAAACAATATGAGACTAGAGGACTGGTGGTGTAAACAATATGAGACTAGAAGACTGGTGGTGTAAACAATATGAGACTAGAGGACTGGTGGTGCAAACAATATGAGATTAGAGGACTGGTGGTGTAAACAATATGAGACTAGAGGACTGGTGGTGTAAACAATATGAGACTAGAGGACTGGCGGTGTAAACAATATGAGACTAGCGCACTGGTGGTGTAAACAATATGAGACTAGAGGACTGGTGGTGTAAACAATATTGACTGGGGATAATATCACTATTATCTTACGAGGTGCCGACCACAATGCATTTGTGCTCAACCAATGTAACGCACATAATTGGCCATATGGCAAGCCACGGGAATAAAAATAGGAATCTACGGCTTCGTACCGCTTATCCAAAGCGGTGGGATGGATAAGCGGTAGGATGAAAAAGATCTCGCATCCATATTGGGCCACCAAAAGAAGCAGACACCGACCATAAATACCAAAAAAAATGGTTAATGCGCATGTGAGTGAATAAGCAATTTGCTGTGACTATAGCATGTGACATCGGACATTCAAGCATTCATACACGGCGGAAGGATACGTCAATAGGATCATGGATTGGTGCACACTAACGCAGTGTAACGCCAGTCACTGGCCTATTTTGATTGGTTTGACAGGATCGAAGAAGAACACATATCCCTCAGGGCTACAGATAACATTTCAGACCCTGATAAAAACAATGACGTATGATTACACGTGTGAGTAGTATGGACATTTTCGGGTTGGTGTAACGTAACCCGACAAAGTTGGTTGAATGTATGTTCTGGACGATTTAACCAATTCTGGCCATATCGCAAAGGGAAGAGGGGAGCTATGGCCCCGGGGTAACCCCATCCTCTTTGCCAAATAGGACATGGGATCTTTATCCTGCGACCACGCAGTCATGGCCACAGCGGGGCTCGAACCACCGCTCGACATATGGTCCCATTTATATTGAATTGAATGAAATGTATCAAGAGAAATTGGAAAGCAATTTAGAGGTCGTTCTTCCATGTATATAACGAACCGTTCTTTCAGCATAGCTAACGCATTACTCACGCCACGCATGTTCTATATTAATCCCTTCCGTGGGCTCCATCGTAGAAGATGGACCCTGTTAAATGGGATTTTTCGATTATTGTTTTCACAGAGATCCTACAGTAGCAGTTATAGTTAAGGTTATGAATTCGATATTTTGACACAATACCAGGCACGAGGACAACAATGATAACGTGGGTTGCTCAAACATCTGATTTGATCCTACGTATGCTAGGACAACCCTTATCTTAATAGTCTGTTGGTGCCATATGTAGCATAACAATCAAACCGGCGATAACATGGGTACTCTAAGAAGACATACCTTAAAAAATACTATCTGATGGATATACATTGAAAAATAATCTCTGACAGAAATACCCTCAAAAATATAACTCAAACTGGCTCATGTAGTAGGCCTGTCCAATATAGGATGATCAGCATGTTCATTTCGGTGCAAAATTCAGTAGAAATCCTAAAACAAGAACGAAAGCCTGTCCACTACTCATCGGCCTTTTAAATGACTCGGCAGTAGACTCGGCGGTAAACGTATTTCTGCCAATAAATGAAAATTAAATAGCCCATGTGCCTGTAACAAAATTTCAAATGCGGTTTTTAATGGCCTTTTACGTATTTCACCTAATGTGGAAGCTGAGTTACCTAAACTTTAGTTATGAACTTTAAATGCTTTGCTTGGCGATCATACGATTGCATTGACCACCGCCGTCATGTTTTTTTTGGTCATGTTTACTCTTATTTACTCCAAGCACTCATCACACCTTGGACATTCTATTCAATATTAACAGACTGTGATGTGCCGAGCGTTTTAATTAATGTCGGTCATTTCACTGTTCATTCGCCAGGTGGCGCCCGGTGCCGATGGCATGCAGCGCTCGCACTCGGTACAGGATGTGACGTCAGACGTGAACCACGAGGGCATCGCGGACATCAACCGGAAGCGGGAAACCGCTTCGGAGCACGACTTCAGATACCGGAACTGGAGAGCACGTGCGCGCGCACGCTGGCATAAATTGACCCTTGCCCAGAAGATTATGCTGCAGAGAAAGCTGGCACGGCTGGTAAGACTACGAATAGAATAAATAGAATAAATTAAACAAACTTATCGTTTTGGGGGTATTTTTGTGGAACATGAAAGCAACTTTGGGTCAAGAAACCTCTCGGAACAATGAGATGAGAATGGGTGATACTTTGAAATTTTGCAACAATGAATGTTGCGCCGCCGTATATGACAGCTTAAGACTCTGAACTCAAAGAACAAAGATGATATGGTAACAATTCCTTATAATAATCAAAGATTTTTCTACCTCAATATTTGTTCAAATAGCCTACTGGATATTGACATAATGCACTATGAGCTGCAGCATGTTCACAAGCATACTATTATTACATTTAATCTAAAACCAACTTTACTCTCAATATTGAAGACTGCTTTGGATATTTAGATTTCTTTTTATATGTAAATGCAAAAGAACGACTATGTTTACAAAAAGCTCGTGTTCATGATTTCAGAGGCCTCAGGATGAAGTATTCATCCCCAGACAAGAATCAACTGAGAAGGTAAGAACATAACTTTGAAAAAATGCTAGATAAACATCATAATGTATGCATAACAATCCCAAATATAAATTGTCCTTTCCGTGGAAATAATTTGTTGTTTGCATATTCCGAATGAGAAGTGGTTTTCGTTTGATGAGTTTACTGTCACCTGTTTTAGCCGTATAATAATTGGATTGCTATACAGTGACATTGTTGTACATCGTTGTACAGTAACAGCGTTATACATTGTTATGCAGTAACATTGTTATGCACTGTTATAGAGTAACATTGTTATACATTGTTATAAAGTAACATTGTTATACAGTAACATTGTTATACAGTAACATGTTATACAGTAACACTGTTAAAAGTAACACTGTTATACAGTAACATTGGTATGCAGTAACATAGGTATGCCGTAACATTGTTATGCAGTAACATTGTTATACAGTAACATTGTTATACAGTAACAATGATTTACAGTAACATTGTTATGTAATAACATTGTTATACATTGACATTGTTATACATAACATTGTTATACATTAACATTGTTATACATTAACATTGTTATACAGTAACAAAGAATACGCCTGATATCCTTAGTACAAAGGGTTCAGTACAATATGAAGATGTCCGCTGCCATGGCTCTGTATGCTATATAAATAGATTAGATCTATTATAGATGTACCATATATTCCTTATGATACTAACATAGTACTTTATGACCAATAACGTAAATCAACACAGTTGGTAAATATACTTTTGATGAGGTAAATAAACACAGATATTAAATATACTTTTGATTAGGTAAATAAACACTAACGTTAAATATCGTTAAAATGCAGTAATTATACATAAAATATTCAATACACTTATACTATATCATAATAATTTTATGTAATTTGATATTTAACGCTGGGTCACGTGGTCTTTGTTGCCAGGACGACGAGTACCACAGCTGTAACGAGAGCCCGCCGCTGAAGCACCGTCGCCTTGACGACGAGGATACAGCCTATGACACGGCCTCTCAGGGGTGCTCAGCCAAAGAGGAGGAAGTCATCGACGTGGAAGTAGTTCCGGTCGTGGTGGACGTGCATCATCAGTCAGAGCGCCGACGAACGCGGATAGAATCCAGGGTGAAAAAGCGGGTAGAGAACACAGAGAAGAAACGGGCGGAGAAGACGGAGAAAGTAACGGTGCGAGAGAAGGAGGATGTACAGGAGGAGAAGACGGAGGAGACGACGGTTGGGGTACGAGAGAACGAGAAGAACAAGGTTGAGAAGTTGCAGCGAGCTGTGGAGATAGGGGTCATTGTCAACCAAGCGCGAAGAACGCCAGACCGGCTAGAACCCATCGAAAAGGAAAAGGAAATCTATAAGAAGCGGGAGAAAAAGACAGAGAGAGAAGAAAAGAGGGTCGAGCATGTATCAGTAAGTGTGGAGAATGAGCAGCAGCGACCGCACTCAATAGACATTGTTACCAAGAAGGAGAAGAAAGAAGATAAAAGGTCAAAATCAGTTGTGTCGGATAGTGGCGTTGCAAAGACCAAGAAGGAGAAGGAAAAGACCAAGAAGGAGAAAAAACGCGAGAAGACCCCTCCGCCGAAAGCCAAGGTTTTCCTGGCAGACGTGGAGGAAGTCGAACAAGCAACAGTAGTTAAGGTTGAGAAACGAAACGAACGGAAACTAGTCCCACCCATCGAAGTCGCGGTCGCTGCCTAAGTTGAGAAGAAGACTGTACGAGAAGAGACAACCGTTAAGGACTGTTCCGCGCCTACCAAGGGAACTGACAAAAAGAGCAGTGTAAAAATTGAGCAAGAAAAGCAGAAGCGATTCGAGGCTCCCAGAGCCGAACTAGCCATAAGCGCCAGCGTGGAAACCAAACGAGTGGAGAAGGAGAAATCGGTTAAAGACTGTGCAGCGGCGCCTACGGCAACGAAAGACGAGAAAACAAACAAGAAGGAAGAAAAACTCAAAATAAGTGCAGGCGTAAATGCCCAAACTACAATCGAGATAGTAAAGAAAAACTAAGGAAGTGAAGGAGACAAAAGCTGAAACCCACAAAGAAAAGATCAAGGAAGCAAAGGAGATAAAAGCTGAGAGCCAAAATGAGAAGACCAAGGAAGAGAAGGAGACGAAAGCGGAGACCCAAAAGGGAAAATTCAAGGAAGCGAAGGAGATAAAAGCTGATAGCCAAAAGGAGACGACCAAGGAAGAGAATGAGACGAAAGCGGAGACCCACAATGAGAAGACCAAGGAAGTGATAAAGGTCGACATTCAAAAGGAGCGAAAGAAATCGGCACCGAAAGACTCCCGGAAACAATCATCTCGTACGGAAAGTCGGCAGAAAACGGCTGCGATTGGCGCCGGAGTGGCGGCCGCGATTGACGTCAGCAGTGCAGCAGCCAATCAGCGAACGGAGAGCAGAACCGAAGAAACTGAGGCAAGTCTGTCTCTTGAGGTTCAGGCTGAGGCCACTATCAGTGTCGACACAAGCGAATCGTCCGCGTCGGTCGACGCGGCACAATCTCCTCTTCCACCGGTGCCGTCGACAGAGATCGCTGGTAAACCCCCTGACAATATCCCTCCGCAAGTCAAGGCATCTGTTAATGTGTCACGTGACCAATCGGTGCCACAAAAACCGAAATCCGCAAAGAAGAATCAAGGAAAACAGGCCTCGACTCCTGACGACAAGGCTGCTCCAGAGGAGAGTCCAGATGAGGAAAACTCCGATCCAGAAACTCCAGAAGATTCCGCGCCGGAGGAGGTGAAGAATGCCACCCCCCAACCAGAGCCAGATGATCCAGAATCCGAGGACAACAAGGCCGCCACACCCGCAGCGGACGAGAAGCCAAAAGATCCAGAAACACCCAATCCAGATATCACTAAACCTCCTCCAGAAGCACCAGAAGAGACGGACGACCCACCCGCAGCGGACGAGAAGCCAAATGTAAAAAAAGACCCGGAAACGCCTCATCCAGAAATCCCTAAAGCCCCGAAAACGCCTAATCCAGACGTCCCTAAAGCCCCGGAAACACCGTCCTCACCCTCCGCTCCGGAGGTGCCTTCAAAGACAGCTGAAAAATCCCCCGCAGCCTCAAAAGATGAGAGTCCTGCTCCGAGCAATGATCCGAAGAGCCCGACGCTTGATCCAGACAAACCACCTGCTCCAGAAGGGCCGAAGAAGTCCGGGGACGACGGCGACGCGGCGCTGATCGCCGCGCTGGAGAAGCGGGTGGACAACAACCTGAAGTCCCTGACGGGTAAGGGCGGAAGTGACGACAACGATGATGACATGGATGAAAAGGCTTACAAAGAAGCAATCTTCGGGGCCAGAGCTAAGCAGCTAGACAAGTTCCTCAAGTCGTGAATGAAAACAGAAATTACCGGAACATAAATATTTATATAAGAACCTAAAAGTGCTTGAAGAAGATGACGCCACTGAACCTGGAACTGAATCAAGCTGACGCACATTAACCTGGGATACGACCAAACGCTCCGGTCTGGTCAGTAGCTAACCCCCCTCCCCCCACCCCCATCCCCACGATCCCTTGGAACCTATTAGTCTTGACAGAAAGTTTCTGTGAATCTATGACGCCCATCGATGACGCTATGATACACATATGTGTATCTGTGAAGTACATCCGGGAATCTGTGATTGCGTCGGTGAAATCACGACGCATGCACAGCGTTGAATCTGTGATAGATCTATGACCCGCCTCGGTTCATCTAGGACGTGTACCATCGAGTGTATAACGTGATAGGACCGAAAACGCGTCAGTGAAAAACTTCAGCGATAAATTCCCCAACAGTGAGTGTAGGTGGCCGTTTATCGGCGGAGGAAGACGCGAGACTTATTAAAATACATGGGGATCCAGGAGGGACGGGGAATGGAGGAGTCAAGGGGGTGTGGATACTGCGTGTCTGATATTGTGGAGGTAGAATTTTGGTACAGATTGCATTACATTTTTGGGTGTGGACCTCTCCCCGCTATCAAAAGAGAGAACCCTCCCTGCTCCGGGGGTCCGTTTTTCAGATGCCCCCATCCCCACCCCTGCTGGTCAGGGTAGCCCTCCCCCTCCTCCTCCGCACACATTTTCTTTCAAAAGCATTGATCAGCCCTTGTCTACGTCACAGTTTATTAGATCCATATTAAACATCGTTTATACCAAATGTACGGATGATAATATGGGTAAAATGTATCCCCTAGCTAAACATGCATTGAACAAATAAGTACTTTTTGAGCTCGGACGCACAGACTTGTGTAGTGACTGTAACGCCTCGTTGCCGGAGAGTGTTATATAGTGTTTACGGCTGTTCCAACAGCGAAGGCGCCTCCCTCCGATCTGACGGAACCGTCGCCCGCCAAAGGTTTGATATAATACAGCAACTTTAATGATGATGTTGGAAAGAACAATCATGTATTGGGAATGGTTTTGCTTTCATTTTTTTCTTTTACCCAACAGTTCCTTCTAAATGCTTTAGAAGGCATTTGTTTATACCATTATAAGGTGATATCAGGTAGGAATTCAGAATGATCACTAGATTGTGATAACTGGGCTCTTGAACAGTTGAATGAAGGTTGAAAGAAAATATGTACTAAGGTTTATATAAAAATAGGTGAGAGCAGTGTTTCAAATGACTTGGTAAGTTGCATATGTTTTTGGCTTTGACACATGTTACATCTGAATAATGCACGTTGTTGTACGCACAGTGGAAGCGCCAAACTGCTGATTAATGATACCAGTATGTAAAGGTATCCCACGCAAGTTTGCTAAACAATTTCACTGGTACTTTGTATATTTGAATAAAGGTTAATTGACTTTGTGAAAGCCTTAACTGTGTGTAGATTACGTCTCCAGAGGCCTGGGGTCAGACATACGGGCTTATTCCTTAAACTTGTGGCTGGTTACAGGGACAACTGGAATGCTGTTTTATGCCACTTTTGTGCACACATTGATCACTTGATGGTGATCGGCAAAGACGTGGTGGTGGAGGAGGGGAGGTTTTTGCATCCGTCCATATAATGCAAATATGTAGCCTGGCGGCCCACAGCAAAATGAAGCTACATTCCATATATTACTTAGTATTATATACTAGAGATATATGCCGGTTAATCTTGCATACATTAATCAGTTAATTAATGCTATTGAAATTGTATAACATATTGTACATATAGTGATCTTGTCTTATCTGTAGATAATCTTCAAACCACTGCAGTGATGTGGACTATTGTGATATTTCATTGATAACATATGACTGCGAATCATTTTCGACCGACAAACATTGTGTACTATTTTAATGATTATATATTACATACATATAGTATGCTAATCAATCAGAGACATCAATATATATAACAGACAGACAATATTTGTGTGGGATAATGAAAACCCTGCATTTGGTGACTGCTTTGAGCAGATCATAAATGTTTGCCAAAAAGCAACATTGACCTGGGGCTTCGACTAAACATATAATTAATTACTATTAATTTTTTATAATTAATTTCACAAGTTAATTTTAACAAAGCGTTTTGACTGAATATATGAATTAACTACTGTTTACTTATTATACCCAATTACTTACTTACTCGACTACTAATGTTGGAATGACCCAGTAGTACCAGAAAGAAAAGATGATAAACATCGCATAAATGCATTTCCGTTACATTCTCTAAAACATTTTATGACATATCATATTGTCTAACCTATGACATTGTTTGATCAATTACATTGAGCGATATATCACATTGTGTGAAATTTCACATTTTGTGAAATTTCACATCGTATGAAATTTCACATTGTATGAAATCTCACACTGTATGAAATCCCACATTGTGTGAGATCCTACATTGTGTGAAATCCCACATTGTGTGAAATCTCTCATTGTGTGAAATCGCACATTGTGTGGAATCTCACATTGTGCGGAATCTTACATTGTGTGAAATCTCACATTGATTTGTGACAAGGACATGTCAAGGACATAACAGTGTGAACTCTCACATTGTGTGAAATCTCATATTGTGTGAAATCGTACATTGTGTGAAATCGCACATTGTGTGAAATCGCATAATGTGTCATATCGCACATTGTATGAAATTTCATATTGTGTGAAATCTCACATGGTGTGAAATATCTCATTGTGTGAAATATCTCATTGTCTTACTTGTCACACAAGTTATCACACTGGAATCACTCGTGTGATGAATCATATTGTGTGTTAAGTTCTATTGTGTGACATATCACATCATTGGGTCTTGCAGGAAATAATAGAGTTATATATCCCCTGCTTGTCTGACCAATAACCGTGTTAACCTGTACATATTACGTACAACGCTGTGCTGCAAAGATGTATGTATGTTATCATCCTGGGCGTAAATAAATATTTTATCTTTTACACATGTGCCATCTTTTCATCTTGACTTTCGCTGGGAACCGCCATCTTTTTTAAGGAATCAGCTAAAGTAAAGTTAGGAGGTAAAAGCGGATAACATTATAAAGGTAAATAATATTATCAAATTTCATGTACATGTCACGGGTGCGCGGTAACATCACGCGTGCGTTATGACGTCACGGGGGCGTTATGACAATCAAACGATTAAACCTCTAACTGGGGCCTACGTATAGCAAAAAGCCAGATGACAGTGGCCGACGATTGGAAATAAAGTGGCAGGAGTAATATTTTTTTATAATAAACTTCCTTGGAGTTAGAATTCAGTTATTCCTCAGCTAAAACAATTATCATGCGAATAAGTTTCAACTGATGAAATTTGGGCAGATGAAAAATGAAAGAAAATGAAAAAAGCTAACTTTTCGTTTTCGTAAGGGTGGTGTTTTGAATTTTGTTATACTTGTAGACAACGAGCTGGACAGAAGAGGTTATATGCGTAATAACAATAAAAAATACTCTTTTAGTTGGTAATTGAGTGGGACGCTTCGTCCGCAGAATCATGACGCTTATCCCATTTGGATGCCATAAAAAGAAACAACCAAGGTCGCCAATGTTTCAACGACCAGGTACAAACTCAGCTTCAAAAATACAGCCAAATAAGCGAAAAGTACAAAAGTCTTCTTCATCGTACCGTCTGCTTTACGATTGACGTCGTGAGGTATTATCGCCCACTTGGTGAAAGTCGTTTGTTTACTTTTGTAAACCCATATCTGTGTCTTTGTTCCAAACTATCCCAGGTCTGCTAATCTTGTCCTTGATAGATGTACGGCAGGTTCACCTGGCCATATGTTTTACTATATGTATTTAGCTGAAACAAATTTTAAGTTACGCACTTGGAAAGCGATACAAATTTCTTTTGCTTAACATTACACATCAGTTTTAAGCATGTGTAGAATTATCTCTCTTAACTTAACAGCATTTAGGTAAAGACAGAAAAAACAATTGGAACAAATGCAGGGCTAGTCGGGGAAACGCCACAGGATACACATCTGCGCCCATAAATCTGCGCCAACAACGTAGGGCTAGTCTGCGAACCAATTCAGCTGCATATTTGGAACCCTTATCCTGTCTGTGATTATGCTGATCAGCGTTAAACCGGAACCTGTATCTGCGACACGGCGAAAACTGCGTTCAGCATTCATGCCAACTTTGTTCAGATTTCGTGACTAACCAGTACCACACTTACCAAATTATGAGCCATAGGCCTATACTTTACACAACCACCAAGATTGCTTAAATACTCCTCTACGGGTACAGTACATTTCAATTTTACGAATTAATTCACCCGGTTGGCCTTTAACAATGCGTGAAAGCGGCAAAAAGTAAATGTTTCGTTCAATTTGTATTTATTCCACGCCGACAACGCCACGTTAATAAGATGGTCCCTATATTCTCCATATATTACGACACATGCAGAGCCGTCAATGGGGGTGTGCAGGTCTCGCGGTTTCTATTTCCCGTTTAGGGGCTTTGGGGATAAAAAAAAAACACGTGCCCTTAGAACGAGTGCGCATCACGCTGGTGCCTTGCTACAGCTGCGTGACGCGCACTCATTGTAGCCAACGTATGGGCTTCTGAAAGATTGACCCTGTTACCAGGTTAAAACATCACATACGATACACAAGTAACAACCCTTATTTCCAGTAACCGCGGATATTGAATGGCTGTCACATCTTGGCGGGTTGCGGCAACAGTCTGACATCGGGTCAGTAACAGGATTGATCGGCTACATTGTTTAAACTTTTAGCGTAGCTTAAGTAAAACATGCCAGGACACACATTTAAAGAGAGCGATAAAATAGCAGCGATAAAATAGCAGCGATACACAATATAATTATATCCCAGCCGCCAGTTACCTGTAAATACAGGGTTGTCAATATGTAGTTCTGGAACCCACAAGGCTACATACATGAGCTGCATATCAAGCCCAAATGAACTGACCCGCAATGCGGTCCACCGTAAAAGTAAAATGCGAGCCGTCATTGAACCAAACCACGCCTTCTGCATTCATTAACAACGTACGTTGCCGTATCACATATTTATTTGTAAATATCATCTTTATTTTCATATTGCACAGTACATATAGCCCAAGATAAATATATCCCGTTTTACTAATAAACGAAGTTTGCGACATTGACTGCGACAATGAAGATCGATTAAAGGCGGTTTCGTGTTGACTTGTTCGTTACCAAGTAGGACAGTTTCGTTGACAATTAGTCAGAATGCTGACTTTTTCTACCACTACCTTGTCTTGCTTGGATAATTGCTGCAACTAGTTTTCGTATCTACAATGTAGTTTGCATCACAGAAAACAGACAATATGATAAGATGGGCCAAGTAAAAAGGCCATTAACTATGCATTGCACTGCTGACTTAAGTTGTTTTGTCAAAACTGGTATTCCTCAAATCATTATGCATTACAAGCAGAATTTGTCTCGCTGTAGATTTAACAAATAGAGAAAATTGCAACCGGGGATGCAAATAGCTGCTTTAAACATTAGCACAGCCTGAAACCAGCATATTTCCCCTTCCGCAGTCTCAATGGGCGATAATATAGGCTTACGTTGATGGTCATGAGCAAATGAGCTGCATGATGAAGTTAGCCATCAGTTCGTACCAGGCAGGCTTCATATGAGCGCCATCTTTATGCCATCGGCATTCTATCGGACAAGAACTCCTCCCGAGATCCAGAAATCCACTGACGCCACTGTTCGGATCCAGAAAACGATGCTGTAGGACTTTATAAAGCAGGCCGTTCAATGCGTGGAGGCGAAGATTAGTGTGCATCCCGTCTCGAATGTCAACCGGGATGGAGAGAGAGTTGTTGGCCAAGCATTCTCGACTGTCCGGAATCCACAACACATGGGTTTCCCGGGGTAGAAAAGTCCGAATCAGGCCATCCAGATAGGCTATATCCAGAGCTGCCTTGCCCAGCGGGGCGTGCCACTTCTCGTGGTGAAAGGGACTGTAGACGAGAATCACGTCCGGAGGGCCACGAGACCGGAAGTAATGTCGCATCAGGTATTCGCTGAATGAACCGAAGGCATTCCGTCGGTATGTGGCACTACCCTTAGCTTTCGCCATGTGAAGCGTTCCTTCCATTAAGTTGGACGCCGATATGTACTCCAGTTGCAAAGATGGCGGCGATGTGTTGCCATGCGCGGCGTCGCCTGCCCCCTGGTGGTCGCAGACGGAAGTGAAGGCGTTATCAGTGCCCCCCCGGAATAGCGACGGGGAAGCCCCCAAGTATTCCGCAGGGACGTCATGAACGGCCCAGTAGGATTTCTGACGACCATGACCCCCAGGAGATTGTTCCTTCCGCGAGGTGGCGCATCGATACCCCATCGCCTCAGCCACGGCCACGAGGCCCTTCGTCATGTAGAACCCGTTCGAATCCCCCATCACCGCTAGCTTTATGGGCTGATCCCCTTGCGATGATTGTAGCCTCCGGAAACAGGAGCGATTCCATGCAGATATATCCGGCATTTTACGGAACTTACAGAATGAAGGCTGGAACCACGGTTTCGTGACTGTCCCGCGCCACGTGCCGTGGGACGGAAATCCGTCGGTGTCCGCCATGTTTTTGCGGAATAAATTCATACTGCAAACCGGAAGTGCGTCATTTTCTGAGGGATCGTTTCCATTTCCGCCGTCGCCGGCAACGTATTCGGTGGAACAATTCACGTTTGATTGCTCGAAAGATTGGAAACTCCAGCGTCGAACGATCCGAGAAGGGACATCAAAATCGGTGACTTGGTTGGATCCGAATGGCCAGAATCCGTTGCTACCTTCAGTCCGTCCTCGCTGATCTTTGGCTGACGTCCCGTTGGGGTCAAGGTCATGCTCGCCACGTGTGTGCAGCGATGACCTTCCCAGCGCTTTCCGGAATTGGGTTTCCATGGTGACGACCTCAGCGTGCGGCGTGTCCCAATAGATAAAGCCGTAGCCTAGGATGGCGACTGCTGCGAGCACGAGGCAGATCACAGCCTTGCCCTTCCCGTTCATCTAGCCGGCTTGATAAATCCACAATATATATATATATATAATACTATATATACACCACCTCACTGGTTACAACGAAAAATCCCGCTTAGCGTGGCACCGCCATTGATGCAAATGTTACCATGAAAACCTACCGACTATACGCCATGGCGTCAGAGAGCATGTATACCAAGCAATATTCTCAACCTATGGCTCTCACACTGGGTTTATATCGCCAGGTATCGGTGAGGGAAGTCCTCACTGTGTCACTGTGTATGTGTCGCCATAGGTTCACCCAACGTGTCATATGTAAACTGACAGCCATCCGTGCTTGAGAGGTACTCCTCTGCTCGAAATGAAGCCTGCTGGCCGATAGCACCGAGCAAACGTTGCCTGGTTCCCCGACGACGTTCATTATGAAAGCTTCGTGGGGAGGGAGCGGGCGGGGGGGGGGGGCGAAAAACGGAAGGAGGGCAGAGGGAGAGAGATAGAGAGAGAGAGGGGGCGGCAGAGAGAGATAGAGATGGGGCGGGGTGGGAGATGAGGGATGGGGGAGCACGCAGAAGAAGGGATGGGGGCTACTAGCAGAGACAGACGTTGCCCTGCTGTCTGCACTCTGCCGCCTCTCACCTCCACCTCCTCCTTCATCGACTCCCCCTCCCACGCCCCCGCCCCCCCCCCTGGCCCAGCCCCCCGCACAACCTGGCATACCCTGCATACCCAGCCGCGCCAGACTTACCACCGAAATATCGATTCGTACTTCCACGCCCTGGCTTGCGGCCTGCCTCCCTGCCTTCCTCATGTAGGGCGGTGTCCACCATCAAACCCAGCATGCCCCGTAGCACAACCCAGCCAGCCCCATAGAACGCCCGTCAGCCCACCCTCCCCCTCCGCCACCTTTGACATGCCGCCTCCCTCCCCGCTCTGCCACCTTCCCCATGCCGCCACCCTCCCCCTCCGCCACCTTTGACATGCCGCCTCCCTCCCCGCTCTGCCACCTTCCCCATGCCGCCACCCTCCTCCTCTGCCACCTTCCCCATGCCGCCACCCTCCTCCTCCGCCACCTTCCCCATGCCGCCCCCCTCCCCCTCCGCCACCTTTGACATGCCGCCTCCCTCCCCGCTCTGCCACCTTCCCCATGCCGCCACCCTCCCCCTCCGCCACCTTCCCCATGCCGCCACCCTCCCCGCTCTGCCACCTTCCCCATGCCGCCACCCTCCCCCTCCGCCACCTTTGACATGCCGCCTCCCTCCCCGCTCTGCCACCTTCCCCATGCCGCCACCCTCCCCCTCCGCCACCTTCCCCATGCCGCCACCCTCCCCGCTCTGCCACCTTCCCCATGCCGCCACCCTCCTCCTCTGCCACCTTCCCCATGCCGCCACCCTCCCCGCTCTGCCACCTTCCCCATGCCGCCACCCTCCTCCTCTGCCATCTCCCCCAAGCTGCCACCCTCCCCGCTCTGCCACCTTCCCCATGCCGCCACCCTCCCCCTCCGCCACCTTTGACATGCCGCCTCCCTCCCCGCTCTGCCACCTTCCCCATGCCGCCACCCTCCCCCTCCGCCACCTTCCCCATGCCGCCACCCTCCCCGCTCTGCCACCTTCCCCATGCCGCCACCCTCCCCGCTCTGCCACCTTCCCCATGCCGCCACCCTCCCCCTCCGCCACCTTTGACATGCCGCCTCCCTCCCCGCTCTGCCACCTTCCCCATGCCGCCACCCTCCTCCTCCGCCACCTCCCCCAAGCTGCCACTCGTATTATAAGCAAACAGGCGTCTTGAGTTTATTGTGACAGTTTGGCGCGAAAGCAAAAGCCTGTGTAGCAGAGGCAGATGGCATTGGTGAAATCCCTTACAAAAACGCTGTAAGAGTATAAAAGGTATTATCGTAGGTAGGATTAACGAGGTCAGAAGGTTCATTAATATGCTTGGTGTATGAGTTTTATATTTGTACTGCTCAATAGGAAGAGAGCTGAGGTTAATTTTTTTTACATTGCCAAATCCATGAAAACATAATACTCATACTCTAAGTAGCGCAACGTATATTAACCGCTACTTATTCTTATCAGTACTTATAAACATTTGTAATGACAAGTACAATCATTTCAATTTTGTTCTCTTCTGCAGAGATATGTACTTTATAAATGCAAGTAATACAAAATTGGATAGCTTATAACAACATATGTGACTGGTGTACGGAAATCGGCACGATGATTTTGGCAATACCCGGCGGTAACAATCTTGATATATAATTGGCGATGACATTGAGCTGAAAAAAGTTTACATCAATTTCAGGTATTTAAGTAATTTATTCTAATTCGAACCCTTTCTTGCATTCAAAAGGGTTCTGTGACAATTCAGCCAGGACTGGCTGTTGTTATATTGTTTTAGATGATGGATTTTATAGTTGATGGTATAATAATTGTAAAAACAAATTTCAACAACGCTGGGATTGGCTCAGACCGAATCCTTGTTATACCAGCTGAGATTGTTGTTAACCCTACTGGAATTAGCTCAGACGCGATCCGAATTATACCTGCTGAGATCGGCTTAGCCCGTATTGGCTCAGCCCCCCCCCTGCCCCCATCCCCACCCATCCACGAATCTCACGGTCCTGTTATAGGAGGTTCAATATGAAAATAAAAAAACTGTACCTTCTTTTGTCATCAAAGAGTTCTGGGTACACCCGCCCACTTGTCTTGTCCCTGCTACCCACGTGACTCAGCGACGAGACTCCTGTTTGGTCGATATTGATTTTTCTTTCCTTTGTCTCGCCGCAAAGACGACGCTGTCGTGCAGTCAAGCGTGGAGGGAAGCGCTTTAAATCGATCGCTGAGGATACGCACCGGCAAAGAGGAGATTACGTAAGACCTCCAAGTATTAAGGCTATAGAGCGAGAGGGACTTACTTGGCTGCGGTTCACTGTGACGCCAGAGGGTTGGAATCTGAATCACGAACTCCCAAGAATTAAGGAGAGTAATATCGAATCTCGAAGAAAAGAACACCATAAAGGTGATATAACGAATAGACACTGCTATAAAGCATCGCGCTAAATAGGTAAAGGTTCTTCGAATTTAAACCGGGAATTATACGGATAACGATCCCCGAAAATTGCCATCAGCTAAACGTGAATCTCCAAGGATCTCTGGATGCCAATCGCGGAGATCGGAAAAGGTACCCCCCTCTCCAATGGTGTGGTTGAGCCACCGTCCGTATCTACGCCGAAAAGAGCAGGGTGATCGGGCAATGCATTTAGGTTAAAGCTATTCATACAGCCACATATTTCCTGGGAAGCTTGAGCAATTTCGCCGCTAACCATCGCTATGGTTAGTAATATATATTTTTTTGTTTTGTTATTTCACCATAACAAAGTCACACATCAAAAGAAACCATCACATCACATAAAAGGGTACCACTTCGATATAAAAGATGACATGTTTTCACTATCGCTGATGCACTGTTCTATCTTAAAGTAATACAAAATACTGTTCTGGACCCCCTGAAGATTAGGGATTTCATTAAGCCATTAACATCTATACACATATCTCTTCGTAATTAAACAAATATGATTAATAAGTCGCTCATGCGATGAGTGTTCTAACCCTAATAAACAGGATTGACGCGTTGGAGTCAGAGATGTCAAGCATAGGTTATTTAACCAATCAAATACCCTGAACCATAATCTCCTAACATAAATACAATCGTAAAGTAAGTGCTGAGTAGTCTCAGTCCCACAAAAAGAACATTTCTCTGAGTTTATTATATGACATTTATACAAGAACTGAATTGTGACCAATGCTAAATTCAGTAACAGGAACTGAAAGCTTCTGTTTTTTTCTTCAACCGTATACAGTGCAATGGTAATTTACAATATTGGCGCCAATTAACTTCCTCTATATCAATTTCTAAATACTGACACCACCGTTCTTCGTTTGTTTTACTATAGCTTAAAGACTTGACCAGTAACTTATAATTATAATTGCACAAACTTGCCTCAGGTGGCCTAAATTTTGCATTGAAAAACGGCCTTATTCCTCACAAAGAGGCCTGGGGGTCCAGACCCCCTGGAACTCTACCACTGGATTCGCCCTTGGTTATCACCCCACGTGTGGGATTAAAAAACACAAACGTCTAGTCTAGTCGCAGCAGACAAAGCTTGCTTCACCTTTCCTTCTCATCCCATAACGCCGTCTTCGATTATAAGTTACACAGGTTTCGACACCGTGACAACCACCAAACATGGTTGTCGGTTAAGCTACCATGAAAATTGCAGGCATCCTTTTTTGAAGGAAGGATCAATACTTTGAGTCAGCTTCTGCTGATGATCGTCGGCCTCAGCATTGTGCAATGAACCTTAGGCAGTGCTATGGGAATGGTGCAGGTGTTGGAAACAATGGGGGATGTCAGCTTGTTCCAACTGCCTTTGAGACTAGCGGACTGGTGGTGTAAACAATATGAGACTAGAGGACTGGTGGTGTAAACAATACAGACTAGAGGACTGGTGGTGCAAACAATATGAGACTAGAGGACTGGTGGTGTAAACAATATGATACTAGAGGACTGGTGGTGTAAACAATATGAGACTAGAGGACTGGTGGTGTAAACAATATGAGACTAGAGGACTGGTGGTGTAAACAATATGATACTAGAGGACTGGTGGTGTAAACAATATGAGACTAGCGGACTGGTGGTGTAAACAATATGAGACTAGAGGACTGGTGGTGTAAACAATATGAGACTAGAGGACTGGTGGTGTAAACAATATGAGACTAGAGGACAGGTGGTGTAAACAATATGAGACAAGCGGACTGGTGGTGTAAACAATATGAGACTAGCGGACTGGTGGTGTAAACAATATGAGACTAGCGGAATGGTGGTGTAAACAATATGAGACTAGAGGACTGGTGGTGTAAACAATATGAGACTAGAGGACTGCTGGTGTAAACAACATGAGACTAGAGGACTGGTGGTGTAAACAATATGAGACTAGAGGACTGGTGGTGTAAACAATATGAGACTAGAGGACTGGTGGTGCAAACAATATGAGACTACAGGACTGGTGGTGTAAACAATATGAGACTAGAGGACTGGTGGTGTAAACAATATGAGACTAGAGGACTGGTGGTGTAGACAATATGAGACTAGAGGACTGGTGGTATAAACAATATGAGACTAGAGGACTGGTGGTGTAAACAATATGAGACTAGAGGACTGGTGGTGTAAACAATATGAGACTAGAGGACTGGTGGTGTAAACAATATGAGACTAGAGGACTGGTGGTGTAAACAATATGAGACTAGAGGACTGGTGGTGTAAACAATATGAGACTAGAGGACTGGTGGTGCAATCAATATGAGACTAGAGGACTGGTGGTGTAAACAATATGAGATTAGAGGACTGGTGGTGTAAACAATATGAGACTAGAGGACTGGTGGTGTAAACAATATGAGACTAGAGGACTGGCGGTGTAAACAATATGAGACTAGCGCACTGGTGGTGTAAACAATATTGACGGGATAATAGCGCTATTATCTTGCGAGGTGCCGACCACAATGCATTTGTGCTCAACCAATGTAACGCACATAATTGGCCCTATGGCAAGCCACGGGAATAAAAATAGGAATCTACGGCTTCGTACCGCTTATCCAAAGCGGTGGGATGGATAAGCGGTGGGATGAAAAAGATCTCGCATCCATATTGAGCCACCAAAAGAAGCAGACACCGACCATAAATACCAAGAAGAATGGTTAATGCGCATGTGAGTGAATAAGCAATTTGCTGTGACTATAGCATGTCACATCGGACATTCAAGCATTCATACACGGCGGAGGGATACGTCAATAGGATCATGGATTGGTGCACACTAACGCAGTGTAACGCCAGTCACTGGCCTATTTTGATTGGTTTGACAGGATCGAAGAAGAACACATATCCCTTAGGGCTACAGATAACATTTCAGTCCCTTATAAAAACAATGACGCATGATTACACGTGTGAGCAGTATGGACATTTTCGGGTCGGTGTAACGTAACCCGACAAAGTTGGTTGAATGTATGTTCTGGACGATTTAACCAATTCTGGCCAACTCGCGAAGGGAAGAGGGGAGCTATGGCCCCGGGGTAACCCCCTCCTCTTTGCCAAATAGGACATGGGATCATTATCCTGCGACCACGCAGACATGGCCACAGCGGGGCTCGAACCACCGCTCGACATATGGTCCCATTTATATTGAATTGAATGAAATGTATCAAGAGAAATTGGAAAGCAATTTAGAGGTCGTTCTTCCATGTATGTAACGAACCGTTCTTTCAGCATAGCTAACGCATTACTCACGCCACGCATGTTCTATATTAATCCCTTCCGTGGGCTCCATCGTAGAAGATGGACCCTGTTAAATGGGATTTTTCGATTATTGTTTTCACAGAGATCCTACAGTAGCAGTTATAGTTAAGGTTATGAATTCGATATTTTGACACAATACCAGGCACGAGGACAACAATGATAACGTGGGTTGCTCAAACATCTGATTTGATCCTACGTATGCTAGGACAACCCTTATCTTAATAGTCTGTTGGTGCCATATGTAGCATAACAATCAAACCGGCGATAACATGGGTACTCTAAGAAGACATACCTTAAAAAATACTATCTGATGGATATACATTGAAAAATAATCTCTGACAGAAATACTCCCAAAAATATAACTCAAACTGGCTCATGTAGTAGGCCTGTCCAATATAGGATGATCAGCATGTTCATTTCGGTGCCAAATTCAGTAGAAATCCTAAAACAAGAACCAAAGCCTGTCCACTACTCATCGGCCTTTTAAATGACTCGGCCGTTAGACTCGGCGGTAAACGTATTTCTGCCAATAAATGAAAATTAAATAGCCCATGTGCCTGTAACAAAATTTCAAATGCGGTTTTTAATGGCCTTTTACGTATTTCACCTAATGTGGAAGCTGAGTTACCTAAACTTTAGTTATGAACTTTAAATACTTTGCTTGGCGATCATACGATTGCATTGACCACCGCCGTCATGTTTTTTTTTGGTCATATTTACTCTTATTTACTCCAAGCACTCATCACACCTGGGACATTCTATTCAATATTAACAGACTGTGACGTGCCGAGCGTTTTAATTAATGTCGGTCATTTCACTGTTCATTCGCCAGGTGGCGCCCGGTGCCGATGGCATGCAGCGCTCGCACTCGGTACAGGATGTGACGTCAGACGTGAACCACGAGAGCATCGCGGACATCAACCGGAAGCGGGAAACCGCTTCGGAGCACGACTTCAGATACCGAAACTGGAGAGCACGTGCGCGCGCACGCTGGCATAAATTGACCCTTGCCCAGAAGATTATGCTGCACAGAAAGCTGGCACGGCTGGTAAGACTACGAATAGAATAAATAGAATAAATTAAACAAACTTATCGTTTTGGGGGTATTTTTGTGGAACATGAAGGCAACTTTGGGTCAAGAAACCTCTCGGAACAATGAGATGAGAATGGGTGATACTTTGAAATTTTGCAATAATGAATGTTGCGCCGCCGTATATGACAGCTTAAGACTCTGAACTCAAAGAACGAAGGTGATATGGTAACAATTCCTTATAATAATCAAAGACTTTTCTACCTCAATATTCGTTCAAATCGCCTACTGGATGTTGACATAATGCACTATGAGCTGCAGCATGTGCGCAAGCATACTAGTATTACATTTAATCTAAAACCAACTTTACTCTAAATATTGAAGACTGCTTTGGATATTTAAATTTCTTTTTATATGTAAATGCAAAAGAACGACTATGTTTACAAAAAGCTCGTGTTCATGATTTCAGAGGCCTCAGGATGAAGTATTCATCCCCAGACAAGAATCAACGGAGAAGGTAAGAACATAACTTTGAAAAAATGCTAGATAAACATCATAATGTATGCATAACAATCCCAAATATAAATTGTCCTTTCCATGGAAATAATTTGTTGTTTGCATATTCCGAATGTGAAATGGTTTTCGTTTGATGAGTTTACTGTCACCTGTTTTATCCGGATAATAATCCGATTGTTATACAGTGACATTGTTGTACATCGTTGTACAGTAACAGCGTTATACGCTGTTACACGGTAACATTGTCATACAGTAACATCGTTATACATTGTTATACAGTAACATTGTTATGCATTGTTATAGAGTAACATTGTTATACATTGTTATAAAGTAACATTGTTATACAGTAACATTGTTATACAGTAACACTGTTATAAGTAACACTGTTATACAGTAACATTGTTATGCAGTAACATTGGTATGCCGTAACGTTGTTATGCGGTAACATTGTAATACAGTGACACTGTTATACAGTAACACTGATATTCAGTAACACTGTTATGCAATAGCATTGTTATGCAATAACATTGTTATACATTACCATTGTTATACATTAACATTGTTATACATTAACATTGTTATACAGTAACAGTTGGTAAATATACTTTTGATGAGGTAAATAAACACCGATATTAAATATGCTTTTGATTGAGATAAATAAACACTAACGTTAAATATCGTTAAAATGCAGTAATTGTACATAAAATATTCAACACACTTATAATATATCATCATAATTTTGTGTAATTTGATATTTAACGCTGGGTCACGTGGTCTTTGTTGCCAGGACGACGAGTACCACAGCTGTAACGAGAGCCCGCCGCTGAAGCACCGTCGCCTTGACGACGAGGACACAGCCTATGACACGGCCTCTCAGGGGTGCTCAGTCAAGGAGGAGGAAGTCATCGACGTGGAAGTAGTTCCGGTCGTGGTGGACGTACATCATCAGTCAGAGCGTCGACGAACGTGGATAGAATCCAGGGAGAAAAAGCGGGTAGAGAACACAGAGAAAAAACGGGTAGAGAACACAGAGAAAAAACGGGTAGAGAAGACGGAGATGGAGCGGGTGGAGAAGACGGAGAAAGTAACGGTGCGAGAGAAGGAGAATGTACAGGAGGAGAAGACGGAGGAGACGACGGTTAGGGTACGAGAGACCGAGAAGAAGAAGGTTGAGAAGTTGCAGCGAGCTGTGGAGACAGGGGTCATTGTCAACCAAGCGCGAAGAACGCCAGACCGGCTAGAACCCATCGAAAAGGAAAAGGAAATCCATAAGAAGAGGGAGAAAAAGACAGAGAGAGAAGAAAAGAGGGTAGAGCATGTGTCAGTAAGTGTGGAGAATGAGCAGCAGCGACCGCACTCAATAGACATTGTTACCAAGAAGGAGAAGAAAGAAGATAAAAGGTCAAAATCAGTTGTGTCTGAAAGTGGGGTTGCAAAGACCAAGAAGGAGAAGGAAAAGACCAAAAAGGAGAAAAAACGAGAGAAGACCCCTCCGCCGAAAGCCAAGGTTTTCCTGGCAGACGTGGAGGAAGTCGAGAAAACCACAGTAGTTAAGGTTGAGAAACGAAACGAACGGAAACTGCAATACATAAAACTCATACACGGTTGAAAATCCCTATCAAACTACTCCATTTCGTCTTAGAATTCTGAACAGAAGTTGACAAATTTTCTATCATATATATTTGTTTCATTCTGCTTAAGGCACCTGCTACACTGAGAGTTCCGTTTTTACATTTGGTGGCGTAAATATATTGTTTAATTAACAGTATCACGTGGTTTATAACTGCTGTTGTTTTCTCAGTGACTCCCAGCAAGACATGTTTTTCTGTAATTAAAAATTTTAAGTCAAAGTCGAACCCAGGCCGAATGTAAATTCGTTTACATGCTTACAGCGCCAGAACAAATGCTCGATGGTTTCTATGTGAGAACTGCAAAAATAACACAAGTCGCTTTCAGCTAAACCACACATTTTCAGGTACTTATTTGTAGGTAAAATACGTTGCAAAAATCGATACTGGAAACTTCTAGCCCTTGTTTCATTAGTTACTCTATAAGGTAGTAGGTAGATATTTTTCCAAGACAAGTTATCTATTGTCTCGTGGAGGGTTTCTTCCCACTTATTTTTTCTCCCTTGATTTAAGTCGACTTTCGTTACTAACTTCCAATATGCATAATTACAGCAACGTTGCGAATCCATCAGTTCTGCCACACATATATCTAAGTTTCTATCAGTTGGCACTGTTGGGTAACAAGAACGTTTATACCAATGACTGATAACCTGTTGCTTGAGGCACTGATAATCCAACAAGTTTAAATTAATATTATACCTCATATTGAAACTCTCTTGTGTCAGCGGTTCCCCCTGATCACCAAACAAATCCATTACTAGAGTACAGTTACTGGCAACAAGATGATTCTTAAAAGCTATAATATTACTATGTCTAAGATACTGTGAATTCCAAAACGTATACTTCATTTCGTTACCATGCAAGTAGTCTTGTCGTTTATACTTTCCCCAGTCACTTATGATTTCTTTCCAAAAGCTGCTGGATATTTTTTTAGACAATGCGATTAAAGACTTCGGATCTAACTGCCATAACAAAATTCTGTTCTTTTCACCTAAAACATGTTTTGCAACACTCTGCCAGTTTCCGACCGATGTTTCCAGTCGCTTTATCCACGATAAACGGAGTGCTTTGATAAAAAGGTCAAGACATGTTAATTGAATACCCCCATCCGAATACTTCTGTGCAAGTTGCATCCTCGATATCTTAGAGCGTTTCCCATCCCACATAAAATTATCTATCTCCCTTTGCATCCGCGTAATTAGTGCATCTTGCGATGGGAGTATGGAAAATATATGTATAATTTTAGGAATTACCAACGTTTTGATGACCGTAGCCTTTCCGATTAAGGATAAACTTTTTGATTTATAAAGACGCAATGTTTTTTTCATATCCCCTAGCTTGCCCTCTATGTTTTTTTCTAACATATGCTCCATGTTTACATCAAATTCTATACCCAATAGTCTAAAGGAAGTTACCCATTTAATTGGGTATTTTGTACCAATCGGCTCTAGTGAAAGTTTTTTACTACCCAGCCAAACTGCTTGGGTCTTTTCCATGTTAATTCGCAAGCCCGAACACAAGTAAAATATTCTAAACGTTTTTAAAGCTTCCGTTAGCGACCTTTCATCATCCTTCATTAATAAAAATGTGTCGTCAGCATATTGCCCGAGTAGAACTGTGGTTTCACCTATTTCAATACCCTCTATGAATTTGTTTTTTCTTAACTCCTCAGCAAGCGGTTCAACTGCAAGAATAAAAATATACGGTGATAAGGGGTCTCCTTGTCTACATCCTCTACCTAACTTGAAAAATTGAGAAAAATGACCATTATTAATCACGCAGCTCTCCGCGTCCGTGTACAGAAGCTTAAAATATTGTATAAATCGTTCACCGAAATTATATACTTCAAGTGTTTTGGATATGTACTCCCAACCTATCGTATCAAAAGCTTTTTCGAAGTCGACCATAAGCAACACTCCTGCCTTATTGGTGTGATCAAGATGTTCCATTACGTCATACACGAGCCGAGTATTTTCACCAATAAAACGCCCTTTGAGGAATCCTTTTTGGTCCGGGCTGATTATTTTCGGTAAAACCTGCTTGAGTCTGTTTGCCATTATACCGGACAATACCTTATAGTCACAATTTAACAGGGAAATTGGGCGCCAATTTTTTAACAGATCTCTAGGCTTTCCGGGTTTAGGCAAGCATGTTATAACCCCTTGTCTTTGAGTAACCGATAACCTTTTGTCGATGATTCCGTGCTGTAAGCTTCTATGTAGGAAGTGGCCTATATCTTTCCAGAAAAATTTATAAAATTCACACGGAAATCCGTCTGAGCCCGGCGACTTTCCATTTTGCATCTTTAAAACTATTTCTTTAACTTCTGATATTGTAATTTCTGAATCACATACATCTCTATCCACTTCACTTATCTTACATATGTTCTCATTTCTCAGGAAGCGGGCCGTAGCCTCGTCACTACGTAGCGGGTTAACATTATATAGAGTTTTGCAAAATTGACGTTGTTCCTTCAGAATATCTCTCGCTGATGTCACTGATTGGCCCTCTATATTTAACTTAGTTATTAGTTTGCTTACAAAATTACGCTTCTCTAAGTTACAGAAAAACTTACTGGGTTTCTCGCCCTCCTCGTACACCTTTATCTTGGCTCTCATAGCGGCACCTCTTACCTTTATATATCTAAGGGCACACAGTTCACACTTCTTGTTCTCTAACATTTCGACGTTGACTCGCCTATCCCTAAGATCGTCCTCTTCTTCTAATTTCTTTATTTCGATTTCCAGACACTTTTCTTTCTCGAATAAAAGTTTTTTTTTATAGGAAGAATAAGATATGCTTTTCCCTCTAATTTCTAATTTTAACATGTCTAAAAAACTTGCGTCGTTGATTGATAGTTTTACATTGGGGTCTTCTAAATTTTCCCCGGGTAAGGCGTACGACTGCAAAACCTGGTGTATGACGCCCTTAGTAGTCTGAATATAGTCATCGTCACTTAGCAGGGATACATTGAATTTCCAAAAACCCTTCCCTCTTTCTTCGCCAAAGGTCGATACTGAAAAGGTTATTAGGGCGTGGTCAGATTTATATCTTATCCCAATGTCTGTTTTATCCATTTCAGCAAGTAAATCCTGACTGACCAAAAAGAAGTCTAATCTGGCATACTTATGTGGTTTGCTCGAACTTTTCCATGAAAATCTCTTAGTGTCAGGGTATTGCGTTCTCCATGGATCCGCAATTTCTAACTCTTCACACATCTGGGCTACCCTTTTGGATGCCTTTAAATTATTTTGCCTGATGTAGCCACGTGTATCCTTAGTAAAATCTTGTACTAAATTCCAATCACCAGCTATTACAACGGATGTGTTCTGAAATTCGCTTACAATCGTTGAAATACCTTCAAAAAAGTCAGGGTTATCCACGTTTGGCCCATAAATAGATATAATTGTTATCGATCGTTCGTTTAGAGACAAGCTAATTGCAACGTAATTACCTTCCGGGTCCAGTTGCACTCTTTCAACTTTACACTCAAAATTATCATTAAAAAATATAGCGGTACCTCTAGCGTTACTCCTATATGCACTTATGTAGGCAGTAGAACCCCAGTCTCTTTCAAAGACTTCCACATTTTCTGTGCTGCAGTGTATGTCTTGTACACAGTAGATGGCATATTTTTTTTCTCTCACATTAAAACTTGCTATATTCAAATTGTTCATGTTTAATTAATTGTACAACACTTCCGTCTACTATTATCCGCGACAAAACCATTCGGCAATCAACCTTATATGAATCTGATTGTAGCCGTACTAATGTGTTAGCATTCGCCAGTTTCCCTTTAACGTTAACCACCAACGAGTAGATCTTAGCTACGCTGGACCGTTGCTGACATCCACTTATGGTCATGCTCGTGAAATGTACCAGACGGGGACCCGTGCCTGGTGTCTCGTAGTTACGCTACTTTTGGGTACACATGGCCGGTTAAAACAGACCGAACGAACACCCAGAGCTATTTGACGATAAACACAAAAAACAATGACCATTTAAGCCACTTGGCTGAATCTGGTGACGTTTCTAGTGAGAGTCCCAATTGGTTCTGTACCAATTGTTTATACACCAATTGTTCCTTTCACAAATTGTTCATACACCACTTGCTGCCAGAGCCTCGATTGCTGAATCCACAGCCTGCTCGATCAGGTGGAAACGTCGCTGGCCCAGATTCTCGTGGCTTGAGCGACTCACGAAGACCACCAGATTGGTTTTATTCCGGCGTTGAAGCAAGTATCTCATATGCCTCGACGCGCCGTGCTCCCCGTCGTCCTGGCCGCCCTCCGTAACGGACCCTGGGGCGTGGGGGGATGACAGGCGAAAGGCGGCCGCGTTGTGGGGCGCCGCTGCCATGACCGGGTTGAGCAGCAGGCAGCGATACACTTCTCTCACTTGAGCTATGCCCTTTACCTCGGCGATGGATGCCCTGAAGGAACAGCCTGGCGCCTTCACCTCCGCCCCATGGATCAGCGTGGGGGCGGTCCGCGTGAGCTCCTCCTGCTCAGCCGGCGTCAGATAGAGAATGTCTCTGGTTGACGGGAGAGGGAGGGGGTTTCGCTGTTTTTCACCGTTTAGAAATAATGTCTCATTCGTCATTTTAACACGGACTTTCTGCTGACCTGCCTTTTCTTTTACCTCTTCCACCCTCTCACTCATGGTTCTCCTACATTCGAGCACATCTGCAGGGTAGTGTGGGGTAATTTTCAGCTTGTCGCGTCCTCTGGGCATTTTCCTGCCAATCTCTATAACTCTTTCTGCACATTTTTGCGATAAGAATCTTATTACTATAGGTCTCGGTCTGGAGAGCTTTGCGGCATTGAACACTCCCATTCGGTGCGCTCTTTCGATGTACGGCATAGCGCCGTTCCACCCGTTTAGCCGCAGTATACCTTCAGCGACAACCGAACAGTCCTCTGTGCCACTAACCTCTGCCACGTTGTGAATTAACACATTGTTTCTCATAGACCTGGTTTTTAAGTCAGTAAGGTCCTTTTTTAACTGAGTAATCTCTTCGCTTTGCTTGATAACCATGCTCTTGAGCAAAATTACCTCACCTTGTAAATTTTTTGTTTCCTTTGCCGAGTTGGCGAGCAAACCAGAGTTCTCACCAACATTTCCTTCCATTAGCGAAAGCTTGCTGCTTAATCCATCTTGGCCACTGATTGTATCCATAAACTTATCCTGTTTGTCTGAGAACTGATTCAGTTGGAGGTGTATTTCCTGCATTGACTTGGCCAGAACGGTGACCGGCTCACTTGGCCCTGCCGCCATTGCTGCTCCTTTCCCTTCTTGGCCGACTGTATTATCGCTCATCTGCTCCAATTGCTCTTCAAAAACCTCTCGAATATTCGTTCTCTGGTTCTCTAATTCTTTACAAGCTGTTCTGTTTCGTTTCCTATTCTTTTTCGATCCTGTATTATTAGCCATGTGCACCTGTTAAACGTTAAACTTGTGTTTAAATGAGACACTTGCGGCAAAGCGATCTCACACGTCCGCCAAGTACGGTGACTTTTCGGTTTCTCTACGAACGAACGGAAACTAGTCCCACCTATCAAAGTCGCGGTCGCTGCCAAAGTTGAGAAGAAGACTGTGCGAGAAGAGACAACCGTTAAGGACTGTTCGGCGCCTACCAAGGGAACTGACAAAAAGAACCGCGTAAAAATTGAGCAAGAAAAGCAGAAGCGATTCGAGGCTCCCAGAGCCGAACTAGCAATAAGCGCCAGCGTGGAAACCAAACGAGTGGAGAAGGAGAAATCGGTTAAAGACTGTGCCGCGGCACCTACGGCAACGAAAGAAGAGAAAACAAAAAAGAAGGAAGAAAAACTCAAAATAAGTGCAGGCGTAAATGCCCTAACTACAAGCGAGACAAAAAGAAAAACTAAGGAAGTGAAGGAGACAAAAGCTGAAACCCACAAGGAAAAGATCAAGGAAGCAATGGAGATAAAAGCTGACAGCCAAAAGGAGAAGACCAAAGAAGAGAAGGTGACAAAAGCGGAGACCTACAAGAAAAAGATCAAGGAAGCGAAAGAGATAAAAGCTGAGAGCCAAAAGGATACGACCAAAGAAGAGAAGGAGACAAAAGCGGAGACCCACAAGGAGAAGACCAAGGAAGTGATAAAGGTCGACATTCAAAATGAGCGAAAGAAATCGGCACCGAAAGACTCCCGGAAACAATCATCTCGTACGGAAAGTCGGCAGAAAACGGCTGTGATTGGCGCCGGAGTGGCGGCCGCGAGTGACGTCAGCAGTGCAGCAGCCAATCAGCGAACGGAGAGCAGAACCGAGGAAACTAAGGCAAGTCTGTCTCTTGACGTTCAGGCTGAGGCGACGATCAGTGTTGACACAAGCGAATCGTCCGCGTCGGTCGACGCGGCACAATCTCCTCTTCCACCGGTGCCGTCGACAGAGATCGCTGGTAAAGTCCCTGACGATGTCCCTCCGCAAGTCAAGGCATCCGTTATTGTGTCAAGTGATCAATCGGTGCCACAAAAACCGAAATCCGCAAAGAAGAATCAAGAAAAACAGGCCTCGACTCCTGAAGACAAGGCTGCTCCAGAGGAGAATCCAGACGAGAACAACTCCGATCCAGAAACTCCAGAAGATTCCGTTCCGGAGGAGGTACGGAATGCCACCCCCCAACCAGAGCCAGATGATCCAGAATCCGAGGACAACAAGGACGCCACACCCGCAGCGGACGAGAAGCTAAAAGATCCAGAAACATCCAATCCAGATATCACTAAACCACCTCCAGAAGCACCAGAAAAGACGGACGACCCACCCGGAGCGGACGAGAAGCCAAATGTAAAAAAAGACCCGGAAACGCCTAATCCAGAAATCCCCAAAGCCCCGGAAACGCCTAATCCAGAAATCCCTAAAGCCCCGATAACACCGTGCTCACCCTCCGCTCTGGAGGTGCCTTCGAAGACAGCTGAAAAATCCCCCGCAGCCCCAAAGGATGAGAGTCCTGCTCCGAGCAATGATCCGAAGAGCCCGACGCTTGATCCAGACAAACCACCTGCTCCAGAAGGGCCGAAGAAGTCCGGGGAGGACGGCGACGCGGCGCTGATCGCCGCGCTGGAGAAGCGGGTGGACAACAACTTGAAGTCCCTGACGGGTAAGGGCGGAAGTGACGCCAACGATGATGACATGGATAAAGAGGCTTACAAAGAAGCAATCTTCGGGGCCAGAGCTAAGCAACTAGACAAGTTCCTCAAGTCGTGAATGAAAACAGAAATTACCGGAACATAAATATTTATATAAGAACCTAAAAGTGCTTGAAGAAAATGACGCCACTGAACCTGGAACTGAATCAAGCTGGCGCACATTGACCTGGGATACGACCAAACGCTCCGGTCTGGTCAGTAGCTAACCCTCTTCCCCCCACCCCCATCCCCACGATCCCTTTGAACCTATTAGTCTTGACAGAAAGTTTCTATGACGCTCATCGATGACGCTATGACGCCCGTCGATGACGCTATGATACACATATGTGTATCTGTGAAGTACATCCGGGAATCTGTGATTGCGTCGGTGAAATCACGACGCATGCACAGCGTTGAATCTGTGATAGATCTATGACCCGCCTCGGTTCATCTAGGACGTGTACCAGGGAGTGTATAACGTGATAGGACCGAAAACGCGTCAGTGAAAAGCTTCAGCGATAAATTCCCCAACAGTGAGTGTAGGTGGCCGTTTATCGGCGGAGGAAGACGCGAGACTAATTAAAATACATGGGGATCCAGGAGGGACGGGGAATGGGGGAGTCAAGAGGGGTGTGGATACTGCGTGTCTGATATTGTGGAGGTAGATTCTGGTACAGATTGCATTACATTTTTGAGTGTGGACCTCTCCCCGCTATCAAAAGAAAGAACCCTCCCCG
Source organism: Arenicola marina (assembly GCA_964019135.1). Classification (NCBI taxonomy): domain Eukaryota; kingdom Metazoa; phylum Annelida; class Polychaeta; family Arenicolidae; genus Arenicola; species Arenicola marina. The sequence goes on from OZ025263.1 coordinate 27,543,403, forward strand.
CTCCGGGGGTCCGTTTTTCAGATGCCCCCACCCCCAGCCCCTGCCGGTCAGGGTAGCCCTCCCCCTCCTCCTCCGCACACATTTTCTTTCAAAAGCATTGATCAGCCTTTGTCTACGTCACAGTTTATGAGGTCCATATTAAACATTGTTTATAACAAATGTACGGATGATAATATGGGTAAAATGTATCCCCTAGCTCTCCTCCTCCAACATGCATTGAACAGATAAGTACTTTTTGAGCGCGGACGCACAGACTTGTGTAGTGACTGTAACGCCTCGTTGCCGGAGAGTGTTATATAGTGTTTACGGCTGTTCCAACAGCGAAGGCGCCTCCCTCCGATCTGACGGAACCGTCGCCCGCCAAAGGTTTGATATAAAACAGTAACTTTAATGATGTTGGAAAGAACAATCATGTATTGGGAATGGTTTTGCTTTCATTTTCTTCTTTTACCCAACAGTTCCTTCTAAATGTTTTAGAAGGCATTCGTTATAGCATTATAAGGTGATATCAGGTAGGAATTCAGAATGATCACTAGATTGTGATAACTGGGCTCTTGAACAGTTGAATGAACGTTGAAAGAAAATATGTACTAAGGTTTATATGAAGATAGGTGAGAGCAGTGTTTCAAATGACTTGGTAAGTTGCATATGTTTTTGGCTTTGACATATGTTACATCTGAATAATGCACGTTGTTGTACGCACAGTGGAAGCGCCAAACTGCTGATTAATGATACCAGTATGTAAAGGTATCCCACGCAAGTCTGTTAAACAATTTCACTGGTACTTTGTATATTTGAGTAAAGGTTAATTGACTTTGTGAAAGCCTTAACTGTGTGTAGATTACGTCTCGAGTGGCCTGGAGTCAGACATACGGGCTTATTCCTTAAACTTGTGGCTGGTTATAGGAACAACTGGAATGCTGTTTTATGCCACTTTTGTGCACACATTGATCACTTGATGGTGATCGGCAAAGACGTAGTGGTGGAGGAGGGGAGGTTTTTGCATCCGTCCATATAATGCAAATATGTAGCCTGGCGGGCGCACAGCAAAATGAAGCTACATTCCATATATTACTTAGTATTATATACTAGAGATATATGCCGGTTCATCTTGCATACATTAATCAGTTAATTAATGCTATTGAAATTGCATAGCATATTGTACATATAGTGATCTTGTCTTGTCTGTAGATAATCTTGAAACCACTGCAGTGATGTGGACTATTGTGATATTTCATTGATAACATATGACTGCGAATCATTTTCGACCGACAAACATTGTGTACTATATTAATGATTATATGTTATATATATATAGTATGCTAGTCAATCAGAGACATCAATATATATAACAGACAGACAATATTTGTGTGGGATAATGAAAACCCTGCATTTGGTGACTGCTTCGGGCAAATCATAAATGTTTGCCAAAAAACAACATTGATCTGTCGCTTCGACTAAACATATAATTAATTACTATTACATTTTTATAATTAATTTCATTGACAAGGCGTTTTGACTGAATATATGAATTAACTACTGTTTACTTATTATACTCAATTACTTTAGCACTCGACAACTAATGTTGGAATGACTCAGTTGTACCTGACAGAAAAGATGACAAACATCGCATTAATGCATTTCCGGTACATTCTCTAAAACATTATATGACATATCATATTGTCTAACCTATGACATTGTTTGATCAATGATATTGAGCGATATATCACATTGTGTAAAATTTCACATTGTGTGAAATTTCACATTGTGTGAAATTTCACATTGTTTGAAATTTCACATTGTATGAAATCTCACATTGTTTGAAATCTCACATTGTGTGAAATATCTCATTGTCTTACTTGTCACACAAGTTATCACACTGTAATCACTCGTGTGATGAATCATATTGTGATAAGTTCTATTGTGTGACATATCACATCATTGGGTCTTGTAGGAAGTGATAGAGTTATATATTCCCTGCTTGTCTGACCAATAACCGTGTTAACCTGTAAATATTACGTACAACGCTGTGCTGCAAAGATGTATTATGTTATCATCCTGAGCGTAAATAAATATTTTATCTTTTACACATGTGCCATCTTTTCATCTTGACTTACGCTGGGAACCGCCATCTTTTTTTATAAAATCAGTTAAAGTAAAGTTAGCAAGTAAAAGCGGATAACATTATAAACGTGAATAATATTATCAAATTTCATGTACATGTCACTGGTGCGTGGTAACATCACGCGTGCGTTATAACGTCACGGGTGCGTTATGACGTCACGGGCGCTTTGTGACGTGCGTAATGACGTCACGGGGGCGTTATGACAATCAAACGATTAAAACTGTTGGAACCTGTAACTGGGGCTCACGTATAGCCAAAGAAATTATAGAACAAGAAGCGAAAGCCGTATCTATAACCCGGTAACAGGATCGTGGTGGCGCCGCCAAGCGGTGAGGGTTATTACATCGCTCTTGCCAGGTGTGCACGGGAGTGTCCTGCTGCCTGAACGAAGGTCGCTGGCGAACCCTCCGGGGTGCGCACCGAATTTTGTTCTGAGCTGCTTGATTCCACAGGTCTGTATCATAGTATTGCTGCCACCCTGCACTCCCAGGGTGCGCTGGAGTTACGCGTGTTGGCGTGGGAGGGGGGCGGGGGGGGGTCGTGGGGGGTAGGAGAAACTTATTTCATCCGATTTAGTTTAAACATTTTTTTAACGATTTATTTTTGCTTGTGGGTTATTTCAGTCTAAAGGTTCTTTGACATCACCCACCCCTAAGGGCCATGGGGGGGGGGGTAGTGCAGTAGGGGGGGGGGGGTCGGCATTCTTAGGAATTGTTCAGAGCAATTTTTTTACCAATTTTTTTGGCTTATGGGTCTTTTTAGTCTACAGGTTCGCTTGTTTGACATCACCCACTCCCTAGGGGGCGTGGGAGGAGGGGCAGGGGCGTAGGGGAGGGGTGGGGGGGGGGTAGGATACAGAGGGATTTTTTATTTTATTTTAATAATATTTTTTTTTACGATTTCTTGTACTTAATATGGTTTTTTGAGTGAAAATGTTTTCTATATTGACATCACCCGACCGCTGAGAGGCGTGGGATGGGGGCGGTTAGCCACGGAGGGGGGGGGGGGGGGGTAGGGCCTATGGGGTGGGGGGGAGGGTGCAAGGGTCGGCATGCTGAGGATTTTGTTTTCAAATTTTGTAGATAAATTTTTTTACCGATATTTTTGGCTCGTGGGTTATTTTAGTCTACAGGTTCATTTGTTTGACATAACCCACCTCCTAGGGGGCGTGGGAGGAGTGGGGCAGGGGTGGGGTGGGGGGAGGGGGGCTAGGATTCAGAGGGATTTTTTTATATTTTAATAAAATCTTCGATTTCTTGTACTTAATATTGGTTTTTGAGTGAAAAGGTTTGCTTTATTGACACCACCCGACCGCTAAGAGGCGTGGGATGGGGGCGGTTAGCTACGGAGGGGGGGGGGTAGGGCCTTAGGGGGGAGGGGGTCGGCATGCTGAGGATTTTGTTTTCAAATTTTGTAGATAAATTTTTTTACCGATATTTTTGGCTCGTGGGTTATTTTAGTCTACAGGTTCGTTTGTTTGACATAACCCACCTCCTAGGGGGCGTGGGAGGAGTGGGATAGGGGTGGGTGGGGGGAGGGGGGGTAGGATACAGAGGGATTTTTTTATATTTTAATAAAATCTTCGATTTCTTGTACTTAATATTGGTTTTTGAGTGAAAAGGTTTGCTTTATTGACACCACCCGACCGCTAAGAGGCGTGGGATGGGGGCGGTTAGCTACGGAGGGGGGGGGGGGTAGGGCCTTAGGGGGGAGGGGGTCGGCATGCTGAGGATTTTGTTTTCAAATTTTGTAGATAAATTTTTTTACCGATATTTTTGGCTCGTGGGTTATTTTAGTCTACAGGTTCGTTTGTTTGACATAACCCACCTCCTAGGGGGCGTGGAGAAGTGGGGTAGGGGTGGGGTGGGGGGAGGAGGGGTAGGATACAGAGGGATTTTTTTATATTTTAATAAAATCTTCGATTTCTTGTACTTAATATTGGTTTTGAGTGAAAAGGTTTGCTTTATTGACACCACCCGACCGCTAAGAGGCGTGGGATGGGGGCGGTTAGCTACGGAGGGGGAAGAGGGGGTAGGGCCTTAGGGGGGAGGGGGTCGGCATGCTGAGGATTTTTTTAGAGCAATTTTTTTACTGATTTTTTGGCTTCTGGGTTAGTTTAGTGTACAGGTTCGCTTGCTTGACATCACCCAACCCCTAGGGGGCGTGGGAGGAGGGGGTAGGGGCGTAGAGGAGGGGTGGGGGGGAGGGGGTTAGGATACAGAGGGATTTTTTATTTTATTTTATTTCTTTATTTATTTCTTGTGCGTTACAAGTTAACCTCCAAGTCTTCTATTACATCGCCCATATAAGTCTTACTTAACTCCTGCGCTGAAGTGTGCGGGGGTAGCAGGGATGTTTCTGTATTACTACATATCTGGTCTATATATATACATACCTCGACAACACAAGTCAGACACATTCGATATATTTTAATGCATTTTATTACTCGATGCTTGTCTCATCTGTGAAAGATAAAACGTAACTCACGTTAAGGGAATAATTGTGATATCGACTGCATTCAGTCATTCATGCCCGGTGTAAAGCAAATTACGTCGAGCTCAGATGTGATGCATTAGGCAAAGTGCAGATTAGTGTAGGCTCTTCTTCAGTAAATTAATATGTTCTTCAAAGCACCACAGATAAGAAAATCCATTTAATCCATACTTTGATCCTCTTACCGGGAATCGCTCACAGAGATGTTTACGCGGCAAAGGGTTATAATACAATTGTTTTCTGTACTAAAAAATGACCAGCAAATCATAAATCGCAGCTCTTAATGTTACAGATTTACATATCGTAAGCTACATGTAATATTAAATAGCCTGACATTACAGAGATTTTGGATGTAAGCTTAAATCTAGTCCTAGATCTACCTGAAATTTGAGGACAGTTCATCTTTACTTTATGAAAATCTAACGCACTTGGCTGGAAGGAAAATTGGAGGAATATTTGTACGAATCCGTAAATCACACAGAGCTCCAAAGATATGGAAGTCCTTAAATCAAATTTACTAGGCCTAAGTAGATCTGGTACACCCCCCCCCCCCACACACACACACACTAAAGCCTAAGCATAGCCATGGAAAAAGAGTGTTAAAAGTGGGATGACACAGTTGAACAGTCATTTAGCGGAGATACTCTAAGCATTAATGGAAATGTCTTTGGCTACATTCCACATCCATGAGTCTGATCAGACTAACAATGCCTAGTTTACAGATCTTCACACACGCAGTTGACACTGGTTGAGTTGTCAAACAGTCAGTTGACAATGACAGTTCGCCCGTCAAAACATAAACAAACATGGTCAGGGAATAATCTCAATTGTTCGCCGAAACCTCATAGAAAAGACACTTACCTCACTTTGTGCCTGGGGAATTGAAAGAAGGAAATATCTCCTCTTGTCCCTTTATAATTGTGGCAATTCCATGCCGCACAAATTGTGCCACGACCGAACTTCCAGCGGCCACGACCTGCGTCCATTTTGCCGTCTGCACCGAGTTGACCGAGCGCTGATTAACCCACCCCGCTAGGCGGCGCGCGCGCATGTCTTGTTACCGTTTTACGTCGCGCTTTCGCTTCTTTCTCATACAAGTTCTTTGGTATAGCCAAAGGCCAGATGACAGTGGCCGACGATTGGAAATAAAGTGGCAGGAGTAACATAGTTTCATAATAAACTTCCTTGGAGTTAGAATTCAGTTATTCCTCAGCTGAAAAAATTTACATGCGAATAAGTTTCAACCGATGAAATTAGGGCAGATGAAAAATGAAAGAAAATGAAAGCTAACTTTTCGTTTAAAAGTACAAAAGTCGACTTTATCGTACCGTCGGCTTTACGATTGACGTCGTGAGGTATTATCGCCCACTTGGTGAAAGTCGTTTGTTTACTTTTGTAAACCCATATCTGTGTTTTTGTTCCAAACTATCCCAGGTCTGCCAATCTTGTCCTTGATAGATGTACGGCAGGTTCACCTGGCCATATGTTTTAGTATATGTATTTAGCTGAAACAAATTTTAAGTTACGCACTTGGAAAGCGATACAAATTTCTTTTGCTTAACATTACACATCAGTTTTAAGCATGTGTAGAATTATCTCTCTTAACTTAACAGCAAGTAGGTAAAGACAGAAAAAACAATTGGAACAAATGCAGGGCTAGTCGGGGAAACGCCACAGGATACACATCTGCGCCCATAAATCTGCGCCAACAACGTAGGGCTAGTCTGCGAACCAATTCAGCTGCATATTTGGAACCCTTATCCTGTCTGTGATTATGCTGATCAGCGTTAAACCGGAACCTGTATCTGCGACACGGCGAAAACTGCGTTCAGCATTCATGCCAACTTTGTTCAGATTTCGTGACTAACCAGTACCACACTTACCAAATTATGAGCCATAGGCCTATACTTTACACAACCACCCAGATTGCTTAAATACTCCTCTACGGGTACAGTACATTTCAATTTTACGAATTAATTCACCCGGTTGGCCTTTAACAATGCGTGAAAGCAGCAAAAAGTAAATGTTTCGTTCAATTTGTATTTATTCCACGCCGACAACGCCACGTTAATAAGATGGTCCCTATATTCTCCATATATTACGACACATGCAGAGCCGTCAATGGGGGTGTGCAGGTCTCGCGGTTTCTATTTCCCGTTTAGGGGCTTTGGGGATAAAAAAAAACACGTGCCCTTAGAACGAGTGCGCATCACGCTGGTGCCTTGCTACAGCTGCGTGACGCGCACTCATTGTAGCAACCGTATGGGTTTCTGAAAGATTGACCCTGTTACCAGGTTAAAACATCACATACGATACACAAGTAACAACCCTTATTTCCAGTAACCGCGGATATTGAATGGCTGTCACATCTTGGCGGGTTGCGGCAACAGTTTGACATCGGGTCAGTAACAGGATTGATCGGCTACATTGTTTAAACTTTTAGCGTAGCTTAAGTAAAACATGCCAGGACACACATTTAAAGAGAGCGATAAAATAGCAGCGATACACAATATAATTATATCCCAGCCGCCAGTTACCTGTAAATACAGGGTTGTCAATATGTAGTTCTGGAACCCACAAGGCTACATACATGAGCTGCATATCAAGCCCAAATGAACTGACCCGCAATGCGGTCCACCGTAAAAGTAAAATGCGAGCCGTCATTGAACCAAACCACGCCTTCTGCATTCATTAACAACGTACGTTGCCGTATCACATATTTATTTGTAAATATCATCTTTATTTTCATATTGCACAGTACATATAGCCCAAGATAAATATATCCCGTTTTACTAATAAACGAAGTTTGCGACATTGACTGCGACAATGAAGATCGATTAAAGGCGGTTTCGTGTTGACTTGTTCGTTACCAAGTAGGACAGTTTCGTTGACAATTAGTCAGAATGCTGACTTTTTCTACCACTACCTTGTCTTGCTTGGATAATTGCTGCAACTAGTTTTCGTATCTACAATGTAGTTTGCATCACAGAAAACAGACAATATGATAAGATGGGCCAAGTAAAAAGGTCATTAACTATGCATTGCACTGCTGACTTAAGTTGTTTTGTCAAAACTGGTATTCCTCAAATCATTATGCATTACAAGCAGAATTTGTCTCGCTGTAGATTTAACAAATAGAGAAAATTGCAACCGGGAATGCAAATAGCTGCTTTAAACATTAGCACAGCCTGAAACCAGCATATTTCCCCTTCCGCAGTCTCAATGGGCGATAATATAGGCTTACGTTGATGGTCATGAGCAAATGAGCTGCATGATGAAGTTAGCCATCAGTTCGTACCAGGCAGGCTTCATATGAGCGCCATCTTTATGCCATCGGCATTCTATCGGACAAGAACTCCTCCCGAGATCCAGAAATCCACTGACGCCACTGTTCGGATCCAGAAAACGATGCTGTAGGACTTTATAAAGCAGGCCGTTCAATGCGTGGAGGCGAAGATTAGTGTGCATCCCGTCTCGAATATCAACCGGGATGGAGAGAGAGTTGTTGGCCAAGCATTCTCGACTGTCCGGAATCCACAACACATGGGTTTCCCGGGGTAGAAAAGTCCGAATCAGGCCATCCAGATAGGCTATATCCAGAGCTGCCTTGCCCAGCGGGGCGTGCCACTTCTCGTGGTGAAAGGGACTGTAGACGAGAATCACGTCCGGAGGGCCACGAGACGGGAAGTAATGTCGCATCAGGTATTCGCTGAATGAACCGAAGGCATTCCGTCGGTATGTGGCACTACCCTTAGCTTTCGCCATATGAAGCGTTCCTTCCATTAAGTTGGACGCCGATATGTACTCCAGTTGCAAAGATGGCGGCGATGTGTTGTCATGCGCGGCGTCGCCTGCCCCCTGGTGGTCGCAGACGGAAGTGAACGCGCTATCCGTGTGCCCCCGGAATAGCGACGGGGAAGCCTCCAAGTATTCGGCAGGGACGTCATGAACGGCCCAGTAGGATTTCTGACGACCATGACCCCCAGGAGATTGTTCCTTCCGCGAGGTGGCGCATCGATACCCCATCGCCTCAGCCACGGCCACGAGGCCCTTCGTCATGTAGAACCCGTTCGAATCCCCCATCACCGCTAGCTTTATGGGCTGATCCCCTTGCGATGATTGTAGCCTTCGAAAACAGGAGCGATTCCATGCAGATATGTCCGGCATTTTACGGAACTTACAGAATGAAGGCTGGAACCACAGTTTCCGGACTGTCTCGCGCCACGTGCCGTGGGACGGAAATCCGTCGGTGTCCGCCATGTTTTTGCGGAATAAATCCATACTGCAAACCGGAAGTGCGTCAATTTCTGAGGGATCGTTTCCATTTCCGTCGTCGCCGGCAACGTATTCGGTGGAACAATTCACGTTTGATTGCTCGAAAGATTGGAAGCTCCAGCGTCGAACGATCCGAGAAAAGACATCAAAATCGGTGACTTGGTTGGATCCGAATGGCCAGAATCCGTTGCTATCTTCAGTCTGTCCTCGCTGGCCTTTGGCCGACGTCCCGTTGGGGTCAAGGTCATGCTCGCCACGTGTGAGCAGCGATGACCTTCCTAGTTCTTTCTGGAATTGGGTTTCCATGGTGACGACCTCTGTATGCGGCGTGTCCCCATAGATAACGCCGTAGCCTAGGATGGCGACTGCTGCGAGCACGAGGCACATCACAGCCTGGCCCGTCCCGTTCATCTAGCTGTCTTGATAAATCCACAATATATATATATATATATATTACTATTTAGACACCACCTCACTGGTTACAACGAAAAATCCCGCTTAGAGTGGCACCGCCATTGATGCAAATGTTACCATGGAAACCTATCGACTATACGCCATGGCGTCAGAGAGCATGTATACCAAGCAATATTCTCAACCTATGGCTCTCACACTGGGTTTATATCGCCAGGTATCGGTGAGGGAAGTCCTCACTGTGTCACTGTGTATGTGTCGCCATAGGTTCACCCACGTGTCATATGTAAACTGACTGCCATCCGTGCTTGAGAGGTACTCCTCTGCTCTAAATGAAACCTGCTGGCCGATAGCACCGAGCAAACGTTGCCTGGTTCCCCGATGACGTTCATTATGAGGGCTTCGTGGGGAGGGAGCGGGCGGGGAGAAGAGAAAGACAGAGGGAGGGAAGAGAGAGGAAGAGAGATAGAGAGAAAGCGGGCGGCGGAGAGAGATGGAGGTAGGGCTTGGGGGGGGGAGCACGCAGATGGGGGGGGGGGGGTACTTGCAGACCTATAGGTGGCCCTCCATCTGCCGCCTCCCACTCCCATCTCCTCCTCCATCGACCCCCATCCCCCCTCCCCCCTTGGCCCAGCCGCCCCCCACCCCCTAGCCCAGCCCCGCACAACCTGGCATAGCCTGCATACCGAGCCGGGCTAGACTTTCCACCTAAATATCGATTCGTATTTCCATCCCAAAACTGCTTTCTGGCTGCAAGCTCAGCCTCTGTTGGGGCGGAGAAGAACGCCCTGGCTTGCAGCCTGCCTGCTTGCCTCATGGAGTGCGTCGTCCGTCATCAAACCCAGCCAGCCCCATAGCACGCCCGTCCGTCCCCGCCCGCCCCCTCCCTCTCCGCCACCTCCACCAAGCTGCCACTCGTATTATAACAGGCGTCTTGAGTTTTTCGTGACATTAAACTCATGCGGGAAAAGTTAAATTCACCTTTAGATGTCGTCAAAGCAATAACCGTAAATGTTAATCGCCATCGTCCTTATTGTTTTTCATTGGAGGACGGCAAGGGGGTATTTCCTTTCCTCGGGAACGGGCTTTTCATTTCCATTTTTAATTATAATCTTCGATTTTACGGCATCTATCACTTCGTTCGTTTGTCTGTGTCTGTGTGTGTGTGTGTGTGTGCGCGCGCTCTGTAGGTCGCAAAACGCGACATTTTGTTCTGTAACTTTACCCATCGATAGGTATTCATTTTCACCATACGGGTGACTCAATCTCGTTTTACCATGAACTGGTAATGAGGCAAATAACTCTTCGTGAACTGAGAATGGGGTATTAGCCGACCGCCCTGATCAAGGATTTTCATTAATCGTGAACTGGGAATGTTAATATTACTAGCCGCCCTGCTCGCTCCGCTCGAGGCACGTCTAGCGTTCGTACTAATAAGCGAAAGAAATAACAGCATGACAGTATTTTGTTTGTACAGAATACTCAAATTGCTGCTAAAGCACGTTAATAAACGAATATCAGACCAGTAAAACTAAAGCCCAAGCTCATATTTTGATTCAGTAAAAAAAAGGGGGTTGATTGAGTAAAAAAAAATGGGGGCTGTTTCCGACCCGTTGTTCGTCATTTAACGTACCTTCTGTGGACAAAATTTGCTGCTGATGGGAAGTTGTGGACGCGAGACAGTACGGGATTTGTTTGCTTTGATGACGGTTCGGGCAATAACGCGTTGGGAAAAATATTATTACTGTTGGCACCAAGCCAGGTAGCCCGCCGCAGACATGGTCACCATGCGGGATAAGCACCCGAAAGCGATATTATGCGCGGGATACGGTGGGATAAGCACCGAGCGGTGGTGTTGACACATGCGATAGCGTTGACACATCTAAGAGCGACAATGCTGATACATCCAAGGCGGACCATTGCAGTGGTTCGGTTGGATATAGGTTCAAGGCGGCTGCTGGTGCCAATGTGCTCTTGCATAGTGGAACAGACAGCTTCATTTTATTAGTATAGAAATAACCGGAAATCGAGTGATTGCCAAATTAGTATAAAAGATCCCCCCTTCCTTTGTATCCGGGGAGTTTTTCCTCTAATTCATCGTGACCTGGGACGAAAAAAAGAAATTTATTCTTCGTGATCTGGGAACACGACCCCCCCCCCCCTTTAATTGGGGGTGACGTCACACAGTGACGTCATGCGTGGTAGGCCAGTTACAACAGAACAAAGGGTTTGTTTGGCGCGAAAGCGAAACCCCATGTAGCAGAGGCAGATGGCATTGGTGAAATCCCTTACAAAAACGCTGTAAGAGTATAAAAGGTATTATCGTAGGTAGGATTAACGAGGTCAGAAGGTTCATTAATATGCTTGGTGTATGAGTTTTATATTTGTACTGCTCAATGGGAAGAGAGCTGAGGGGAAAAAATGTTAACATTGCAACAAAATCAAATCCTTGTGCAAGCAGGGTTTTAGGATGAGACGTATTCTCATGAAAACATAATACTCATACTCTAAGTATCGCAACGTATATTAACCGCTACTTATACTTATCAGTACTCATAAACATTTGTAATGACAAGTACAATCATTTCAATTTTTTTCTATTCTGCACAGATATGTACCTTATAAATGCATTTAATACAAAATTGGATAGTTTATAACAACATATGTGACTGCTGTATGGAAATCGGCAACATGATTTGGGCAATACCCGGCGGTAAAATTCTTGATATATAGTCGGCGATGACACCGATCTAAAACTTTTGCTATGCATCTAAATGCAGTAGCATCAATTTTGCATCAATTTCAGGTATTTAAGTAATTTATTTTAATCCGAACCATCTTAGATTCAAAAGGGTTCTGTGACAAATCAGCCAGGACTGGCTGTTGTTATATTGTTTTAGATGATGAATTTGATGAGTTGATGGCATAATAATTTTAAAAACAAATTTCAACAACGCTGGGATTGGCTCAGACCGAATCCTTGTTATACCAACTGAGATTGTTGTTAACCCTACTGGAATTAGCTTAGACGCGATCCGAATTATACCTGCTGAGATCGGCTTAGCCCGTATTGGCTCAGCCCCACCCCCCCCCCCCCCCTGCCCCCATCCCCACCCATCCACGAATCTCACGGCCCTGTTATAGGAGGTTCAATATGAAAATAAAAAAACTGTACCTTCTTTTGTCATCAAAGAGTTCTGGGTACACCCGCCCACTTGTCTTGTCCGTGCTAACCACGTGACTCAGCGACGACACTCCTGTTTGGTCGATATTGACTTTTTCTTTCCTTTGTCTCGCCGCAAAGACGACGCTGTCGTGCAGTCAAGCGTGGAGGGAAGCGCTTTAAATCGATCGCTGAGGATACGCACCGGCAAAGAGGAGATTACGTAAGACCTCCAAGTATTAAGGCTATAGAGCGAGAGGGACTTACTTGGCTGCGGTTCACTGTGACGCCAGAGGGTTGGAATCTGAATCACGAACTCCCAAGAATTAAGGAGAGTAATATCGAATCTCGAAGAAAAGGATACCATAAAGGTGATATAACGAATAGACACTGCTATAAAGCATCGCGCTAAATAGGTAAAGGTTCTTCGAATTTAAACCGGGAATTATACGGATAACGATCCCCGAAATTTGCCATCAGCTAAACGTGAATCTCCAAGGATCTCTGGATGCCAATCGCGGAGATCGGAAAAGGTACCCCCCTCTCCAATGGTGTGGTTGAGCCAGAGTCCGTATCTACGCCGAAAAGAGCGGCGTGATCGGGCATTGCATTTATGTTAAAGCTATTCATACAACAACATATTTCCTGGGAAGCTTGAGCAATTTCGCCGCTAACCATCGCTATGGTTAGTAATATATATTTTTTTGTTTTGTTATTTCACCATAACAAAGTCACACATCAAAAGAAACCATCACATCACATAAAAGGGTACCACTTCGATATAAAAGATGACGTGTTTTCACTATCGCTGATGCACTGTTCTATCTTAAAGTAATACAAAATACTGTTCTGGACCCCCTGAAGATTAGGGATTTCATTAAGCCATTTACATCTATACACATATCTCTTCGTAATTAAACAAATATGATTAATAAGTCGCTCATGCGATGAGTGTTCTACCCCTAATAAACAGGATTGACGCGTTGGAGTCAGAGATGTCAAGCATAGGTTATTTAACCAATCAAATACCCTGAACCATAATCTCCTAACATAAATACAATCGTAAAGTAAGTGCTGAATAGTCTCAGTCCCACAAAAAGAACATTTCTCTGAGTTTATTATATGACATTTATGCAAATATGAATTGAATTGTGAATATGAATTGTGACCAATGCTAAATTCAGTAACAAGAACTGAAAGCTTCTGGTTTTTTCTTCAACCGTACAGTGCAATGGTAATTTATAATATTAGCACCAATTAACTTCCTCTATATCAATTTCTAAATACCGACACCACCGTTCTTCGTTTTTTTTTACTATAGCTTAAAGACTTGACCAATAACTTATAACTATAATTGCACAAACGCGCCGTTTTTGTTATTAAATTCGCCCACTTGCCAGTTACGGTACCCAGTTTTTTACCTGACGTCATTATTTGGTGTCTCCAGTCTCGCAGTATGCAGCGGACAAGACTATAGAAATCAACAAAGTGAATATTTATTTGATATTTCTTCCTGAATCCTTCCTATCCTAACAGGACGCCATGTTCATCAACTATGTCATTAATAAAAACAATCCCCTTCGTGATCATTTCGTCTCTTCTGCTATTCAGATTTGAGTTTTTCATAAAATAGGTATTCCAAATGGGATATTCTAAAAACTTAAAGACGTCGCCCCAAAAGGGGTTTGATGTCAAAGAGAACTCATTTAGAGAAATGGCATCCAAGTCCCAACATAATATTTTATTACTACAAATAGTTTTACAAAACAATTGCTGCCATGCCCCATCATTTAGTACGAGTCTTCGTATCCAACTAATTTTGAGCGCGAACATCATAGAGTCTATGTGAGGGAGGCTAATGCCCCCACGATCGACTGATTGTACCATTTTAGACATGGCAATTCTAGGTGTCTTTTTATTCCACACGAATCGTCCGAATTAGACGATTAATTCTGTTCAGATAATATTTACCAGGTATAGGCAGAACAGACAAAACGCGTATTAGTTTTGGCAGAGCGATAACCTATACTACACTACTTATACCTCTTAAGGACAAATTTCTCTTGCCATACATAACGAGTACACCTTCAAATTCAAACTGTAATATGACATTAGTAATATTTGGTTTAGCCGTCATAACGTGCAATCATAACGAACGTCGTTCACGCTCGCTGATGGTTAAGCGGTCATCAGTCAATACGGCACAGTTAACATGGGGTTTAGTATCATAACGTCATCGAACATCACTCCCGGAAATTTGTTCTGTAATGTATGTGTAATAGACGTCCACAGCTTATTTAGAGCCTATTTAAACCTATTTAAAACAACGTTTATTATGAAGTATGCGATATTACCCAGACAGGAACGATTGTACGACTCTTGTACGGGGATAAATCGTATTGAGGTATTCGCAGGCATTTGTTTATGTTTTCGCCATTAATCCCGTTATATAACACTTTTCTGTTACTTTTTGATTGGTTATAGCGGTGTATTACTTGTAACTTGTTTATTTGCGAATAATAATAGACTGAGTGAGATCATATAGATGGTACCTACATAATCTCTGATCATATTACAAATGATAAATAGTATGTGTTCAATTTCAAGCTATGATGGCTGCGTGAGCTGCATATTTGTGTTATTTGTGATGCGTGTATGTTGTATTATTAAACTCACAATTAAGTGACTATAATAAACAACATGTCTATCTATATAATGTAAGTACATTCTTTCATTAATTAAGGCAACAGTTGTTGTAGATCACTCATTTTTATATATTTATACTATAGTTCAACTATGGCCTTGCTAAGTTTTAAGTTCGAAACAAAGAAATGAAAAGCACGTGTCCGTAGTGACGGGGTGATCAATCTAGAAGAAACACCTAATGCCACATGTCTGTCGAGTACTGATTAAAAAACCTGTATTTCACATATGTGACATGACGGTTGTGTAGACAACTATGGCCAGTGTTTACAACTGCATACGGCTGGAGCAACAGTTGCACAATGTGAACCTCGTCGTCGTTGAAATAAAGTTTGGACAAGTTTGGTTTAATTGCCTTAAAACAGGTAACCATGTGGGAGGGGGTGGGGGGCCTCTTTTGAAGCGAACATGCTACGTTTCAATGTAAGCTGTTTCACGATCTTACGTGTGGAATAGCCCCCCTGCCCCCCCCCCCACCCCCCATCCTCTATTTTTTTATTTTCTGAAACCCTAATTGTTTTAATACCCACCCCCCCCCCCACTCACACCGGTGGGAAGATTTGTCGTACCCCATCTCTATAGGACGGTGTATATGGCTAAAGCCTCCACGGTGCCTTATATGTATGTCTAGAATAATCGCCGGGTACTGATACAGAGTCCCACACTACCACCTCCACTTCCCCCGACCTCCCATGCTGGGATATATATATATATAGAGATAGTGGTCATTGTTATGCAGCACATGACTCAAGGTATGAGTCAGCAGCCGTTCCGCTCGCTCTGTCCCTGTCTCTCTCTCTCTCACCTTCTGTCTTTCTTTCTCTCTCTCTTCATCCGTTCCTCCTCCTCTGTCTCATTTCTGCCTGTCTCTCTTTCCACATCGCCCCCCCGTCCATCTCTCTCTCTTTCTCCCTCCCTCTCTCACTCTCTCTCTCTCTTTCTCTGTCTCTGTCTCTCTCTCCCTCTCTTTCAGTCTGCCCTCTCTTTGTGTATATATATATTTCCCTACCCAATTCTCTCATGTTCCTTCTCTCCTATGTCTGTCTCGCCTCCTCGCCCCCCCCCCCCTCTCTCTCTCTCGCTGTCGATCTGCCCTTCTTTGTCTCTGTTTTCTTCCGTCCGCATCTCTATCCGTCCCTCACTCTTTCTCCCTCGCTGTTTCCGTCCTTTTCCTTTCTATCTTTCTCCGTCTATTTTGTTCTCTCTCTACCAGGCTTTCAATGTCTATTTCGCAGTACGTATATACATCCTGGCCATGGATACAAAAGATGACAGTGGTACACAGTGACCAAGTCGGGATGATGATGACAGGAATATAAACACTCCTTGTGTGGTACTCCCCAGTCCACAGATCAAGGACCCCTCACCCCCCATGAACCCCCGACCGTCGACCCATCCCCCACCCCATCACTTCCCACCCACCGCATGCCACTCCCCCAATACCCCCCCCCCCCTTCAGTGTCTCCCTCACCATATTCTCCAATACCAGACTCCCCTCCCTCTCTCCTCCGCCCCCCCCCGCCCCACCTACTTACAGGAGCACCTAGGCTGCGGTTGGGGTTCTATCCTGCACCGAAGGACATGCATACGGGTGGGGGGTGGGGGGGGGTGCAGAATTATGCAGTATTCAGGATTAATTTTATTTATTTAACCAATACGTGACATACAGATAAACAACTGCAAGCTATAATCGTATAGGTTAGGCGATCCAGGCTAACATCAGAGGTCGCTGTCGCCTAGACCACATGAGGTTCAGAAATGAGTAATTACAAGAGGCGGAGCATAACCGAAATGATATCAGGCTCGCGAACCAAGATAAAGACTTACAGTTCACAGTTTAATTTAACACAAACTTGTTAAAACTTCCATTCAAATATAAAGACATATGACAAATTTAACACAACGAATCCACGAGCCTGGTAATAACAGACCTAAGACATATGCCTGTAGACTAGTCTATCCACATATCCTACTTCTGTCGACCTGGTCTTCATCAATGACAGCTCTAGAAATCCACAAAATGAAGACTTAGCGAGTCGTATCCAGAGAGCTTTTCACATTGACATGTTGTCCTCGCCTAGAAACACAATACCCCCACCCTCCACTAGGTATCCAGGTAATGTTCCATGTAGCTGTAACATTTAAATGAACATGCCGCACATTTAAGAATAACATGTACAGTTATATCATAAAATACAGAATATTTATCTTTGAATTAATGCCGCAACAAAAAGTAAATGTACAATAAGAATCTGATAACCGAAACGAATCATTCATAAACATTC
>OZ025263.1:27561057-27594554 GCA_964019135.1 Arenicola marina
GGGACCAAATGCAGGTGGACCGGTGAAACAGGTCGCACGGCTATGGACCATTGACAGACAGCGCCAAACTGACCCCGAGGACGGGTAGGACTTTAATTCATTTACAAAAACCGGGATTGCTGACGTCACGGTGTCAGAATGACGTCAGAAGAAGGCTGACTGTCTGCGGTCGGGGGACGCAAGGGGATGGGGTGCGAGGGTGAGTGACGCGGGGTTAGTGGTGGGAAGCTGCCATGGTTTTGTCACGTCTCGTGGTGGTCGCGGTCCTAGATGGCAGGCAAGTTTTGTTGCCAGAACTAATTGGCAGACGGGAATGTTCTTTGTGGAGGAGAGTCGTCAGGCCAGTCTGACGTGCATGGCCGCTGGTTATGTGGTCGAGGGAGCGTGTAACACGTATGATTATGGATAGTCAAGCCCGTGCTTGGTAGGGAAGGGGAGGACGCGGGGAAAGGGGAGGGGAGAAGCGCGGAGGGGAGGAGGGGGGGAGGGTCGAGGGGCGGAACGAGGGGCGGCCAGGGGGTGGGGGGTCTAATGCGGTGAGCTGGGGGTAGTGCCCCGCAGAGACACCAAGATGTTCGCGCTACAGAATAAAAAAACGACCAAACAAAACAAAACGCATTACAAAAACGGTGAAATATGGTACCTAGAGTGGATTTTAGTCACTCACACCAGCAAAAAAGGCGCTAGAAATCCTATCCGATATCAGGGCGACTCTCTACTATACTATATAGCAGTAGCCAGCGGGAAAACTCTCACCCGCTGAAAACTCGGTCTCAAGTCACTACAGGGGAATGAGGGAAGAGATAGAGGTAGGGGGAGGCGGGGGGGGGGGTGAGGTGAAGGGGGAGGGGGCTGTATAATGCAAGAACGAGACATACTTATGTGCTAGACAACGAATGGAGGAGGCGGGAGGGGGGAGGCGGGAGGGGGGGGGGGCAGGAAGTGGTCAGGGGGCGGGGAGTGATGGGGTCACCGATGAATAATAGCCTGACCCCCTGTCTGAATTCTTACGGTAGCGACGCTGAAAGGGTCGGGGTGGGAGGAGGGAGGGAGGGGGGGCGGGGGCGGGAGGGGAGGGGAGGAGGAGGTGGGGGGGGGGGGGCTGAGGATTCACACAGAGACCCTGTGCCGTGCCAATCATATCTGAAGAGGTCCCTGCCGCGGGGAGGCTGCGAGTGGTACCACACCGCGAGACCCTGCCACCGCACCCCACCCCTGCCTCCCTCCCCCCCCACCACCCCATCCCCCATACCCCGCCCCACCCCACCCAACGCCTCCACTGACCTATTGCTTACCACACCCAACCCCCGCTTCCCATCCCCGCCATTAAGTGATTTGACCCCCGGGAAAGCCAAAGGGAACATACCCAGACAACTTGTTTTTATGATCCGCGTTCACGCGAAGATCTCGCGAGATGGACGGGATTTCTTGCCCGAGTACTGAACTTCGTGGATTTCCATGTTGTAGCTTTCTGCCACCAGGGAAACCATACCGACTGTGTGTATGGTGGGAGATTGATTTCACTGATGGGGGGTAGGATTCAACAACGGGGCTCCGTGCGTAATATATTCGGGATATTAATTAAGATATATTAATTGTGCAAGTACAAGTCTTAGGGGGTCGCTAGTTTCTGCATTAATCTTAAATTGGGCTAGCTTTGGTCTTAATTAACTAGCTGATCTTTCTGGACGTACCACTGTACGTTTACAAGTATTCGTTTAATGTTATTTGTGTGCTACATCACAATCCAGCCGGCATATATCCTAGCCGAGTCAAAGCATTTTAATGAACGGATAGACAACGAATTACGATCTGCAATGTGACACTCTACTCGTTGTTAAACGGCAAACTGTAAATCGGTAACCAATTGGGATTAAGTAAACAATTGGGAATTGCCAAACAAGTGTAAATCGGTAAGGAATTGCGAATCGATAAGCAATCGGGAAACAAGTGTGAATCGGGAAACAAGTCTCAATCGGTTAACAATTCTGAAAAATTCCAACTCCAGAAGCCGGAAACCAAGATTACTTGATTACTGGCTAGATGAACATTACTGCATGCTCTGTCAGTCATTGTGGTAACTACAGAACGAGTAGACTGGCCTAAATCATTCTAATGTATGGACAGCAGCCGAGAAGACCCCGAAATGTTCCCCGATGTCTGGACCGGAGAAAAACTCCCAAGAGTGGTTCTGTTGCACTGCCTTTACCTACCTGCTATAAACCTGGCTCTGGCTTGCCTAATACCACGTCATTCTCCTATATATTCGACCACCAGGTGGTGCTCTGTTGATTTTGCAGCAATCCTGTCGTGGAATGCGCCAAGGAGTTGTATAAAACGGGGATCGTCCTGGCGATTTACCGCATACTTAGGTATTTGGCATTAAGACATCGTTTTTTATCATGGTGTGCAGCATAGTGTACAAAAGAGTAACAGCTCGCATTGCCAACCAACGAATTGCTTGGTTCTACAGGTAAGAAATAATCAGAAACATTGAAGACCTTTATTCGACCGCTTTTCAAGACAATTTTGTCAGTATCCAGGGGTTGCCGCAGGGTGTACTTAGCGTGGATACCCATACCCCCCCCCCCCCCCATCTCACCCGTCAGCGGAGGGCTGATAAATAAAACTGTTCATATTTTTTTTCCGAGTGATCATACCAACTCCCATCCACCCCATAACATCCGTACATTGCAATAATAGATTCGTCGTATAACGATGCTAACTTATTGTCTGGGGAAATCGTCTTGTTCATCTAAAAAATTAGTTTTCTGGCGGTGTATGCACGATCCTTGTACGTGAAGACGCAATCCGTATGATACCGCTAAAAGGTTTCCTTTGAATAACACGTGAACATGGTAGCCGGAATCGGCGGTTGGTGGGAACTCACTCCGCTCGGGCTCCATTATATCTCTCTTGTCGCCTACGTCCTACGCTCGCCAGGGCGGCGCTGCGCAAATTGATAAGAAAAATGCGTAGCGCATTTCTATAAATTAGTGCTGGGACCCATCCTAAGCCTAATAACAAATGAAATCGGGTGGTGAAAAGTCTTTTTTGCTGATGTTTTTTTTTTGATGTTTTTTGCTGTATTAAATACACAAAGTTCGTTATATTTATGTTTTATTCTTGAAAACTATAATATTGCAAGAAATTACAGCTGACTTGACCGTTTTTCAAGAATCTTAAAATTTGCCCCCGGCCGACAGCAGCGGTAAAAGCTAGCTTGCGTAGCGCCACCGTGCGGGGAGCTTGTGAGTCAAACGTGACATTGTTTATTCACATATATGCTGTATAATGTCCACCAAATTTGAATTTGTGATGTGATATGATGTAGAGAATGGCGGTTAAACTATATGGATGAACAATAATGATGAACAGATTACTAGGAATGGAATGGAATGTTGGTGTTTTAGGCCACTTTTGTGCACATACAGGCTAAATTGGGCCAAGGAACCTCCCGAGACGATGAAGGATGAAGGAATGAAACATGCCCCAGATTAGGTGCCCGAGCCCGGATTCGAACCCAGGACCTATTGATCTGAGGTCTAGTGCGCTAACCACTACACCAGGGAGGCCCCCAACAGATTACTAGGAAAGGATGAGACAATAAACATTTGGAAATGATCATTGGGTCGATGAGGTGAGGAACCGGTGGTTCTGTTCACTTGTGATCACCAGAAAGGAACCCAGGGGTAGGGGGGGTAGTGGATTGGGGGACGGGGGCAGTGGATTGGGGGAGGGAGGTGGGGGGGGGAGGGTGGATGTATGAGAGAGGGGAAACGAGACGAGACGCAAGATCAACAGTTGGGGAATGAAAAGAGAAGAACCAGGGAGAGAAAAAACACAGCGCAGATGCGTCCAAAAAAGACCCTCGACCGAAGCCATGCATGGCAAGTTCTGTCAACAGCACTTTGCTGCCGACTTTCACTCATTGAGAAACGCGGAGTGGGGTGAGGAAAGGGAGGGAGGGGGGGGGGGATGGGATGGATATGGAGGCGGCTGGGAGGCAGGGTTATCTTCAGCTTGACGCACTTCGCTACCCGGAGGTCCTGGGGGACCAGGCCTCTTGATTCCAGGCTAATAGGGTGTTGGGCGATGATAGGGAGATTGCAGGGGGCGAGCGCCAATGCGGCTCCTCTGTATGCCGCTAACTTACGAGGTGCAAAGTTCTCGCACGGCTAAGAACCCCGGGTTTGCGATCAAAGATTGATGGTCTGTGGTCTGGGAGGACTGATACTGGTCTGGGAGTGTGCTGGTGGATGCTGGTCTTATTTAGTGTTGGGCGGCACCAGAAGCGCCGAACAGACGCCATCTTGGAAACAATAAAGGGCCACATAGTTGTGTTTATCACGCTGTATAATGCTCATACAGCGTCCGCGCGGAAGCCGCAACAAAAGGAATATTGTTATGTGGATATAAAAAGGGTAAAATAGGCATTCCTCCTCCCACCGTTGCACCGGCTAATAACTCGAGTTTCATCGGGTTAACCCTGAACCTGGGGTAGCTTTCCTCGTGTTATACGTAAGAAAAGGCAATCAGCGACCAGTCTACGGTGAGCTCTCCGTGGAACAGGTCATGGCATTCTCGTTACTGAAATGGCGTCGAAAGCAGTCGTCGACCCCTCCAGCCAGCGCGGTACAACACGCATACAGACTTTATCCCACCGTTGTAACGTCCCCCCCCCCTCCCTCAACGTGGTGCACCATCATCATGGAGGCCTGTCGCCGCGCAATGGATTCCACGTGTGGCTTCCGGCGACGGCTTTACGTACTGGCAGAACTTACATCCGGGACCCTTGGCTCTCGCGGGGGCAGACTGACTGTCTGGCTGTGTGTCTGGCTGGCTGGCTGGTTCCATGTGATCCCTGATTGGACAGGGTGCGTGGTCAGGTAGACCAGCGGTTCAGTGGTTCAGTGTCGGCTGCCACAACGGATCGGGGGTTAGCCACCATGACGTGTTGTCAGCTCATCTACTGGGAGCAGCGTCAGCCATCATGCGCCACCAGACGGGCAAAACCGGAAACAGACCCTTCCCATACAGTACCAAGCTGTATGTTATATATATATGCTAGGGTGCGGAGAGGGAGAGAGAGGAAGGGAGAAATGGAGAGAAGGTAGAGAGGATGAAACAGGGGGAGCGAGAAAAAGAGAAAGAGGAGAATAAAGAAAGATATATAGAAAGAGAAAGATAACAAAAAACTAAAATGCAAAGAAAAACAGAAAGAGAAAAAAGAAATAGAAACAGCAATAGCGATGGAAACAAAGAGAAGGAGAAAGAGAATAGAACATGAAAAAGAAAGGGAAGCAGAAAGAGAGAAAAAAAAAGAACTTAGCAATAGAAATAGTAACAGGGATAGAACGAGAAAGAAACAGAAAGAGAGAAAGAGAGAAAAGGAAAGAGAAAGATACAGAAAGAAAGAGAAAGCGAGAGAAAGAAAAAGAAAGATACAGAAACAGAGAGGAGGAGATCGCTCTCCCTGATCACCCCACTCGGCACTCCCCCTTTTAAACCCGCCAAATACGTGGCCTGCCCTCAGCCCGTTAGTTAATCTTCCCCCCCACCCAACACCCACCCCTGCTGCCCCCCCCCCCCCCGCCGCCACACACCTAGAGGGACCAGTCCATCAAATGAAAGCCTCCGCCATTATTTGGGAGCGCCAAAGGTGCTTTCCATTTTGCGCATACCGGCCATAACAGTTACCCAGATCACAGCAGTCCTTGGGGTGGGAAACCTTGCTTTCAACAAGGGCAGACACGCCCCCCGGGGGCCCCCTCCCTGGTCATTGTATAACCAATAACAGCGTGGTGCAGACACCTCCCAGCACCACTGGTGTCGTTATAACGGCTGCAATGGCCCCCGTAGACCGCCGACTGTAGACAGATACGGTAACATCTCAGACAGTATTGATCTGACAGGAATTCGGGATGGGGACTTGCGGCGTATCAATAGCTTACGGTGTTATTCAGGGTATCTAATCCCTGAACCCATATTTCCCCCGACCGGGAGGAGTGGCAGGAGATGGTTTTGCGCTGGGCGCCGTGCGAGCACACTCCTATTTTAATGGGTAATTAAGGACTAGGGGGTGAGTGTGTTTGTCAAAAATAGGCCCCATTTTATCTTGAGAATACGGACCTTGCTTTTACTCAGCATTAAGGTACCCAATTTTCCCAAATATCCATATTTGTGAGACATATCTTTGTGGTACTACGACGAACAAGCGAGCTCCGAAGAATTGATTTGTGTTTACCCTATTTATTCTTATTTTCGACTGATGGAGTTCAAACGGTTATACCAGAAGCCATTGAGCAAAGTGCGCACGCAGCGTTCAATTCAAGCCAATATATGACTGTCAACCTCGCCTAGATCTCGCATTCTGTGCTGATGTATATGCCGCACTGCGAAGTTCAACGTTGTGTTAAGTGCATGTTCATTTATACTATTTTAATATGATTACGTCAGCAGGCAGTCCGGCGGCTTTTAAACAAGCCACTCATCCGGAGTCACATTTTCATCGACCAGGATATCGCCACCTAGGCCCTTGTCCGACAAGCGTTCCAGACAGATGCAGTTTTGTCTGAGTAGTTTTAACACTTGGGAGTTTTGCCCGCTGCCTCGGGCGCATCGGTGGGCATCACATCAACCCAGGGCCACCTGAGAGAGGTTCGCCTTCCCATTCAAAGGTCTGTCGGGCATGATGAGTGCTTCATATTGAGGCTCTCGTGCAATATGCCATGGGCGCTGAAAAAGGCCACAAAAAATTTCCAGGGGTTTGAAAGCCTCTCTATCTGTGCTGGATATAGATAGAACCGGCGGCGTATCTAGGTGGTATATACAGTCAATTGCCCATTGGTCTGACAGACCACGAGAGAGGGGGAACGTAGTGGGGGATGGGCAAGGGGAGTAAGAGGGTCGGATGGGGGGGAGGGGCAGAGAGAGGAAGAAACACGATATAGAGTGAGAGAAAGCAAGGGAGAGAGGATGAGAAAGAGGGAGGGAAGGACAGACTGAGAAGAAAGGGAAAAGGGAGAAGGATAGAACACGAGGCAGTGGGAAAGAAGACACGGAGAGAAAACACAGACACAATACGAAAAGAGGCGGAAATAGATATGTAGCAATATTAATGGAGTATACACAAAGGGAAGAAAACAGGAGGTGAGAATTAAGGTGAGAATTAGAGATTTAGAGTTGATAACTGTATGTTCCCCACACCAGCAGTCGGGAAAACGACCAGACAGTTAGGTGAAAGATAATCATGGTTGACATTGGACAATGGACTGATGAAATTCAGTGTACTGTCATGCTGTAAAATACCTACAATGCATTATCATTGATGACTATAACCTCGCCAATGTGGTTTACTATAGCGGCACCGTAGGCTAACAAATGAATACAAACGGTCAGTGAAAGTAAAGTAGTCTACAGGGAGGAAGGTTTATTAGATCTTAAAATCATGTAATAAAAAGCTATCGCCAATAAAGTTTTTATCTAATACTAATCGAATCACATGTATTTAATCCCTGTATTTAGCGATTCAGGGTCTGTTCGCTATTATAGGGATATTAACCACCTTTATTGCACGACCCATTACACAATACGGCACTATTTTACTGGCGGACGGGCGCATGCATATAATGCCGAGATGCATAATTACGTATTGCTGGCATGATCGACTTGGAACCAGGCGGTATAATTCAGGATGTAACATGGTAGCTAATGTCACATCCGATATAAGCCTATATAATCCATATGCCATCCACATAGCCCCCCCCCCCCGCCCCCACCCGCTAAGGGTCCAGATGAAATCGGAGCCATCCGGGTGTCGTGGCGTGGCGCAGCAACTCTCACAATTACATTAAATTCGCGTCTCTGGTCCAATACATCCCCCAGCGTAATCACGTGATAGACATAAAATCGATTCAGATGGAGACAAACTTATCACTCTACCCCCCAGCCCCCCCCCCCCCTCCCCCCTCACCGCCATCCAGAGCGACCCCACCAACCTGGGAGGCAGCCCGGGCAGATACGGCCCGAGGGCTACATTAAATTGTGTATGCCCTGAGGGGGAATGGCAAGGGGATGGGGGGGGGGGGGGAGAGAAGTGGAGGGTGGTGGGGGAGGCGGTCCCTTGTGGTGACAGAAGGTTTGGGGGGTAGGGGGTGTGTTGCGCTCGCCCAGTATGGATTGGCCTGGGGGACATGGCGGTCGGCCAAGGTACTCCTGGCACTCTATGTAGCGCCGTCAATCTTCCTCGTTTTCCTGTGTCTACCCCCCATCCCCATCCCCTCCACCCCTCCACCCCTCCAGTCCAGGCCCGTCCCTCCCTCTTCACCCCCTCCCTCTCCGCCGGAAGTTCGTCTTCTCCTTTCTCCATCCTGCTACTCCCTATTTTCCCCTCCACTTGCCTATTTCCTTCTCTACCCTCCCAACCTACACCTTTTCCCCATAAATTTGTCCAGCCCTATTTTCTCGGGCTATAGCTTTACCCCCGAATGGCGCCTCATCCGTCCTGCATCCCCTCCTACGCTCTGCGCACACACCCCCTCCCCCATCCCCACCCCCACCACCCTCACCTCCACCTCCACCCCCTCCCCAGCCTCTCTCACCCCCTGCGCACACACCCATCCATTCCCCAAATGCGACAGCGTGGTTGTAAATATGCCCACCATTGGATATTCCGTAGGGTGGGCCGATGAGGGGGGAGGGGGGAGGTGAGGCATTTGAGGTAGGTGGAGGTGAGGTGTGGGGAGGGAAGGGGGGGGGGGTTAACGGAGGGCACCAAAGCTTTGTCCAGGCTGACCACAAGGCATCCCCCAGAGAGCCTGTTACCCGAGATGTGTTTTTTTTCGTCCTGATTGGTCACGTCCCTAATTGATTGAACACTAAACACCGAACATCTTTACTTACCGCAAGATAATGGTGATGATTTTTGTCCATCCCTTTCCGTTTTTGCTTCAGTATATAACTGTTTAGTCTCTACTACAATATTTTTTTCTTCTCAATCTTCTCCATTCTCCCTCTCTCTCTTTCTTTACATAGGTTTGCCAAGGTTCGGGGCACGCGATGTAAGACAAATTGGAACATGAACAGAGATACATGATACAGACAAAATGTCGATTTGATTTTAGGAGGTGTATCCACTGTATATACGGACAATGTATTTCTATGGCAAATTTTATCCCGCTGAAAAAGCGTTCATTATGTTTGAATATTAAGTTAAAATGGCAATAGCTATAGCGATAGAAAGAAAGAGAAATAGAAAGAGACAGAATGAGAGAGAGAGAAAGAGAAAGAACAGAATGAGAGAGAGAGAGAGAAAGAGAGAGAAAGAGAGAGAGAAAGAGAAAGGGACAGGAAGAGAGAGAGAAAGAGAAAGATACAGAAAGAGTGAGAGAAAGAGAAAGAGAGAGAAAGAGAAAGGTATAGATAGAGAGAGAGAAAGAAAGAAAAAGAGACAGAAAGAGAGAGAGGGGGGGGATGAGATCGCCACTATATCGCTGAATTAGGGAATTAGGATTGTTTTGAGCCTAATTTAGTATAATGAGATTCACAACAGTCGTGTGAGTGTTATTTTGGCATTTCGTATTAATACGATGGGAATCCCATGGTGCTTGACATTATCAATAACCTGTATATCTATCTATCTACACAAAATATTTACTGCTCCCTGCCTCCGAGAATCTGTAAGTTACAACAGTCACCGCTAGTAGAGCTGTCATCACAAAGTTACACCTTGCACGTTCACTTTCGGTGACCTCCTCAAGAGCTGTTCTCATCCACCTTCATCTTATACGTCCGTTCACAAAGACGGCAGAGAACGCCAACTGATTCAATCAACCAATCAGTCAGTGATCCATTGTTCACATGGAGGGGTTGCGTGAGTTGGACGAGTCTC
This sequence comes from Arenicola marina, assembly GCA_964019135.1. Lineage (NCBI taxonomy): Eukaryota > Metazoa > Annelida > Polychaeta > Arenicolidae > Arenicola > Arenicola marina. The sequence continues at coordinate 27,570,950 of OZ025263.1, forward strand.
GGAGTTTGATCAGGGTGCCTTTCACCCACCAGCCACATAAATAAGTACCCTCCCTCCCCCCACCACCCCCTAGTGTTCCTCTCGCCGTCTGGTCCCGTAGTACTGGCTCCACATGCTCTCTACCATTCCCTCCAGGGATCGCTTCGTCTTCGTCAATTTGCTGATTGTCCGCAGCAGACAAGGGTTTCTTTGACCTTCCACCAGGCCCACAAGGCCGTTGAACTGATTGTTTTTTTCTTCGCTTTTTAGGTCCGTGTGTCCGTGTGTTTTTTTATTCAGCCCGCAAAGGGATTCACAGAAACTTAATGTGACACGTATTTGCGATGCCAGAGAGCCATCAGGGTCGGGGTGAGAGGGAGACAGACAGACAGAAAGAACGAGAGAGAGAGTGCGAAATAGAGATGGGGGGGGGGCAGAGAGAAAGACAAGGCAGAAAGACAGAGAGAGAGGGAGAGGGAGAGAGAGAAGAGAAGAATATAACGGGGGCCAAACAATTTAGAGGGCCGTGCACCGAGACAAGGTCAGCTGAAAGTCAATATTCTGGAGCAGGGTTCAATCCCAATAATGAACAATAACAGAAATATATTTTTCGTGGATAGATTTCCTTCCCTTCAGCAGGACACCGTAACCTCTATATCGCGACAATGGGAAGACGCGATGTCTGTGGAGGTAAGTGCCATGACCATTTTTCGTTTAACAGATTTGGGATCTGCATCTTTACAGACTGCAGTAGACAGTCACGGGGTCGGGGCCCCCGGTCGCTGGTTCGAGACAGCACGGTGCGATCAGAGAGCAAGAGCCAAGTGACATACCACCTAGTTCAATGTGTCCACACCTACATTTGTTAGGGTCGTTGAATCGGAGGGTGTTTTTTCAAGGAAGTTATCTTTCGTTGTGCACCTTATTATCACTTAAAAGCAATTAATGGAACAGCAGAACTTCGAAAAGACATCGATGACAGCGGAAAGATCTTAAATAGACTGAGACTGGCAGAGCTTCACAGTCACAAGCGCAAAAATGTCACGAAATAAATAAAAATACTGAAATCGCAAAATAATTAGCAAATCCGTCGAGAAATGCCAGCCATTTTGAGATATAATATGATGGGATGCCATAAATTAACCATGCCTTATCGGAAAGAAACACTGAAACAACAGAAACCTGACATTAGGGACAAAATCTACATTAATTAATTAAAATCCATAAAAAAACATTCATAATTAAGCATGCCAAAGCTCGCAGCTGGCAGCGACACAAGATCTCAGGAAATATCTGCATCTTGAGCTAGTTAGTGGTTCTTTGTTATGCAATGGTTGTCAAACAGTAGCAGACATGACAGGAGCGGTCCCGCGTGCGGTCCGGCGGGGAGGCCCAACAATCCCATGTGAATTTAATGTCACGAAGCGGATGTCCGCCTCATAAATGTCAGACCCTTACATTGTTATGCTTGCGACAATCCACGTGGGATTTCGGGGTTGGCGTTGTCGCCCAAAAGCAGTGTTTATATCCATACGTCATGACTCAGCAAGAAAATAATGTTCGCGACGACCGCTGTGTGGCACGCCGGTCGGTGAGTCAGTGAAAGACGTGATAAAACTGTGGACCACTCGAATATGAGCCTCGAATGGGCAGTTGTGTTGTTATCCCACATGGCGCAAAATCACGGCGTGTCTCATGGCTGGCCATTTGGCCATAGGTTACAGAGACACAAAACCTTCTCTCGCGGGAAGATTGAGGCAATTGGCGGAGACGAGGGAAAAGCGGCCAGCTAGCGGCAGAAGGCCGAGTGTCTGGGAATACTCTGTCGGGAGACCGAGTCCTCAGAGACCCTTGTTACGCAGTCATAAAATATATGGCGGAGGGAACTATAAACAGGTAAAGCGCAGCAATACACTCAGACAAGTCACGTGACGAAAAAAACGCACCTACGCAGGTTACGCGGTGGACAAAAACGCACACACACAGGTCACATGATGGGCAATACACCCAAACAGGTCACGTGATGAGCAATACACCCAAACAGGTCACGTGATGAGCAATACACCCAGACAGGTCACGTGATGAGCAATACACCCAAACAGGTCACGTGATGAGCAATACACCCAAACAGGTCACGTGATGAGCAATACACCCAAACAGATCACATGATGAGCAATACAACCAGACAGGTCACGTGATGAGCAATACACCCACACGGGTCACGTGACGAGTAATACACCCAGACAGGTCACGTGATGAGCAATACACCCAAACGGGTCACGTGATGAGTCATACACCGAGACAGGTCACGTGATGAGCAATACACCCACACGGGTCACGTGATGAGTAATACACCGATACAGGTCACGTGGTGAGCAGTAAACCCAAACAAAGTTTAAGGGCCCCCTTCGCCTAGCGTAGGTCCATCTTCTTTCAAAATAAAAAGTCCTATGCTCCAATCGAGTTTTCGCCAAGAGCGGATATAATCCAGGCCCCTACCCTAATTAATAATGATTAATAACGAATATTTATCATGAATAATGATCTTGTCTGCTCCCCACACCTTTGTAATACAGATGACAATCTTAAGCCAACCACTAAACTCACCATTCCACTTTACCAGGCTTCCAAAATGAACGGCCCATCGTTTGCTGCCCATTCTGGTCATTTACGTTCCGCTAGATGACCACTACAGTTTTTTGCGGCACTATACGACAAGATGGAGACGCCACTTGGTAGGAACCCCAAGCGTGACGGTCGCGGCTAACAATGCGGTCTATTGCCTATACATCGCCCCATATGGGCCACGGTGCCGCCCTACTACGCTGTGAAGACTCTCTCTAATGAAAAGTAACGGCCATGCCAGGCCAGCACGGTCTGGTGCCTGGGTTGTGCTCATATGTGGGGAACACGTGGCTTTTCTCCGCCTCCCATGCGCTTACAAATTGCGTCCCCGTGCGTCCCACGATGAGTCACCCACGTGGCTTTTCTCCGCCTTCCGTGCCCTTACAAATTGCGTCCCCGTGCGCCCCACGATGAGTCACCCACGTGGTGATTATGACACAACCGGGATCATCCCATCTGGGGTCGTCTACCATGTGCTTGTTGAACACCTGACACATAAGTGTGACTTATGAATGCGGGTATCGAGTTCTGCCTATGGCAGGTTCATCATGGCGTCTTATTTTTGCCTATATGAACTGCGGTATGTTATATTTTTGACCACGGTCATGCATATTGAAGGTTATTGCTAGAAGAATGGACCCCTAAAGGCCTCTGTGGCCGCCATTTTCTCGATTGACTTCCGTTTCTACTTGCTTGGCACATTCACGTTAATATAACAGCACCTCAACAATTCCGTTTCTTCAGAGCTTTTTCCTTAACGTGTGGTCCCAGGTGTCCGTTTCTAAGATCTATGTGGCACATTCTATTTAAAATGCGCCAGGGCACCATACAATTGATTCTGTGCGCCACAAGCTTCGTTACCGCCCATAGCAGCCTCGATTCCCATCGGCGCCTTCCCCGTCCCATTGCCCCGCCACCCCCGCCACCCCCCCCCCCCTTCCCCTGGCCCCGGTCCCACATCACCCTCGATCCTCTCCCGCCCTACATGCCTCTCTTATTGCTCCCCGACCTGTCCAACCTGCCCCTCTCCCCTAGCACCCCGCCCTGTCCAACCTGCCCTTCTCCCCTAGCACCCCGCCCTGTCCAACCTGCCTCTCCCCTAGCACCCCGCCCTGTCCAACCTGCCCCTCTCCCCTAGCACCCCGCCCTGTCCAACCTGCCTCTCTCCCCTAGCACCCCGCCCTGTCCAACCTGCCCCTCTCCCCTAGCACCCCGCCCTGTCCAACCTGCCCCTCTCCCCTAGCACCCCGCCCTGTCCAACCTGCCCCTCTCCCCTAGCACCCCGCCCTGTCCAACCTGCCTCTCCCCTAGCACCCCGCCCTGTCCAACCTGCCCCTCTCCCCTAGCACCCCGCCCTGTCCAACCTGCCCCTCTCCCCTAGCACCCCGCCCTGTCCAACCTGCCCTTCTCCCCTAGCACCCCGCCCTGTCCAACCTGCCCCTCTCCCCTAGCACCCCGCCCTGTCCAACCTGCCTCTCTCCCCTAACACCCCGCCCTGTCCAACCTGCCCTACTCCCCTAGCACCCCGCCCTGTCCAACCTGCCCCTCTTCCCTAGCACCCCGACCGGTTCAACCTGCCTCTCTCCCCTAGCACCCCGCCCTGTCCAACCTGCCCCTCTCCCCTAGCACCCCGACCGGTTCAACCTGCCTCTCTCCGCTGCACTCCACCACCGTCCAATCTACCACTCTCCCCTTGCATCTCACCCGTGTCCAACCTGCCCCTCCCCCCTTGCTCCCCGACCGGTTCAACCTACCCCTCTCCCCATCCACCTCACCCCCTTTCAACATGGCCCCTGTGTCCAGATTTTTATATCGACTTCGCATTTCATTTCCATATGCTGTGTGGAGATATTCTGGTACCACGACATCGCGGACTTGGCCTGCACTTAAGTATGACCCCGCCCCCCCCCCCTCCCCCCGCCGTGTCCGACAGAACTCGGCAACCGAAATTTTGAGGTAGTACCGCACGCGTCTTTCATCTCGTTGAGGGAAGGGGGGGGGGGGGTATTTTCTCCGTTCCTCGGGAATGGGGTATTTCATTTACCCGTGAACGGGAATTCTTTGTGAACTGGGAATGAGGAAAGTAATTCTTTGTGAACTGGGAATGAGGAAAGTAATTCTTTGTGACCTGGGACTGGGATACTACAGCCGACCGTTGTGACCAAGGATTGCCATCAATCGTGAACTGAGATTTGAATATTAAATAACCCTGATTTGGGAAGTCGCTAATTTATGTCATGTATTGGCCCTTCCATTGTACGATGGGATTTCTCCATTTAATTCATCGTGATCTGGGAATAAAGAAATTGGTTCTTCGTGATTTGGGAACACGACTCCCCTTTGCCCCCCCACCCCCCACCCCCCATCCGTCGTTGGTTAACGTTGATATGTTCGGTATATAGTTGAAATAGCCCGTGGGTCCACAACAGTGGCTTAAACCAGCCCTCCTTTGAACGTCATATATTATTGTATGCATCACATAATGCTTCTCCCACGCAGACAACCACATTTCCGTTACTCATGTGTTCCGCAGGTCTGTCCTAATGCCAGATCTGTACGAATGGTTATGTAGGTATCTATAGAACAAATTTACAGTTTATGCTTGGCATACGGTTTGGAACACTTAGCTTTAGTGTAATGCTATTCTTATATTGCGTACCTCAATGCGACTTGAATTATACGTGCTAAATGTATGTGCCATCTTTTGGGCCATAGTACGCTAGGTACACTGCGCTAATTAAACCTTTAATGGGTATTTAAGGTTAAGAGATATTACTGTGGTCACGTTACCGTCCTATAATACCTTCAGACTCGACCTCTCGCTAGCTACGAATAAACGATTTCAAAAACCACACATGTGCCTTCAACTGGCAGTTCGGTCCATGTGGGTGCCATTAGTGTTTCAAAATAGCTCATGTAGTACTCGCATCTGGCCTTTTTACTGCTTCTGACTAAGTTACGAGGGAGCGTAAAGCTATTCAAGCCGTCATTCCCGCCCAAACCATGTCATTATTCACATTGTTAAGGCAGCGATAATCGTGTACTAAAGTGTGCCACATGTTTATCACCCCAAAAGCCGTGCCATACAGTACTGGACAAAACACACATCTTCGACATAAAAGACAGACCTTGAACTAGCCATCAGCTGTCAAGCAAAAACAAAACACTTTGGGCCTTGATATTGGATTATCATTTAGTACACATGTTATATTAATGTCAAGTCTGAATGTTATTCTTTCAGTTCAATAGAGCTTTCCACAATGACACTATGTATTGGTACTGGTGCAAGATTTGCACTAGACAGTGTCTGATATGGATGGTTAGGTTGTGAGCACACACCACTTCCATCGTTTTGTTCAAAAACGTCAAAAACTTGAAATGAATCCGATAGGTGGGGTGGACAGGGTGGGAAACAGTGAGTCATACGACTGTCACGCGATAGGCACCCCCAGCCCCCACCCCTCAGCCAGATTGCACCATGTCACATAGCCTCCCCGGCTGGGGTCCATCACAGTTTTTGTGCTGGTGCCACTAAATGGGAGGCGCATCCAGCTGACGTCAGCATTTCTTAAAGGAAAGAGCCAGACGTCTCGTCTCGTCTGCTGCTGATGACTGAATCATCGCCATCCCACCTTGTTCCCGCCAGCGGACAACCCCTGCCTCAGTAACAGCCTCCTCGTCCGCAGCAGCCGCCTCCGCAGCAGCAGAAGCAGCAGCCCCAGCAGCAGCCACAGCAGCGGCAGCCCCAGCAGCAGCGTGGAACAGTCGAAGCAGGTTATTGTCCTGCTCTTTGTACGTTTCTGTTTTTCGTGAGTGCGGTGAGGCGGTGTATCGCTTGGCTGGGGTGAGATGGGTTGCCAGAACCACACTTGTTCACCAATTGTTCACCATTAATATCATCGATCCTATAATAGCCGAAGCCGGTCTTCAGCGTGGAATTAATTATTGATATTAAGATATTAGTTCCGGATATCCGCAATTTCAGTTCTTGAAATTATGAAGTATACTAATTCTTGATATTAATATATCAATTCTTGACACTGAAATATCAATTATTGATAGTATAATAGCAATTCTTGAAATTAGGATGTCAATTCTTGATATTAGGATATCAATTCTTGATATTAGGATATCAATTCTTGATATTAGGATATCAATTCTTCATATTTGGATATCAATTCTTGATATTAGGATATCAATTCTTGAAATTAATATACCAATTCTGGATATTAAGAGACCATTTGGTGGTATAAAAAAACATTCCTGATGTCAACGGGACATATGACGTGAACGGGAAATGCGACGTCACCGGGAAATGTGACGTCACCGGGAAATGTGACGTCAACTAACTACCGTCAACTAACAGCCTAAAACACCAATCAACCAGTTATGCGCCCCCCCCCCCACCCCTCCAGGCTGATGAACCACATAAATCAATCGCTCACGCAACCAATCAACCAACCAACCCACCCACCAGCCAATTAACCTTCAGAATACCATGGGAGTCCCGATCCAGAGACAATAAACATATCCTTATATTGTTTTTGCCGCCTACCGCCGGTCAAATTCAGGCTTCATCTGCGTCTGGTGCACTGATGAGTTGATAAAACTGACCCAGTCTGAAGGCGAGCGAGGCGAGGCATACGGGCGCCAACCGCGAGACGACGTCTTCATCAAATATTCCTTTGAGTGACTCACGAATAAAGGCGCAATTCACCCTCCCCCCTCAATCCCCCCCGCCTCAACCCCCCCCCCCCCCACTCTCCCAGGTCCATTCCCTTTCTATACTGCAGATGGTGAGACCGGCACAATGATGATGAGATGTAATAAAAACGGTCGTCATGACGCCCCGTCTCCAGGACGACGATATGCCCCACCATCTCATCACTGCCATCACCATCACCATCATCGCCATTACCATGACGACCGTCTCCATAACAACTACTACCATCACCACCGCCACCTCCATCATCACCGCCACCACCATCATCATCACAATACCTCGTTTCACACTCCGAGCTAAGCCCCGCCCACGTGTGAGTCCTTTTTGCGTTAATCGTGAGTATGAAATTGACAATTATAGCTGAAGGTAGGCACAAGTGAGTACTCATTTCTGAAACTGACAAGAAAGTATTAATGCCAGTTATAGCCAACCCCCACTTACCCCACCTCACCTCAGCTCACCCCACACCACCCCAACCTTATACCACATACCTTCCATTGCCAGCCCCACTCCCCAAGACCCTCGCGTCCTCCACCCCCCCGGCCCTATATACCCACTGACTTACATCGCGACCTCATCACCCATTATAAACGCCGGAATCCTCGCATCACCTTCTTCAACATACGTTCATCTCCAGACACATGTAAGCACTAATAATTCTACCCCGTGGCGCCGCACGAACCACCTTTTTTGCAGGCAGCTGATCTCCCGTCGAGCTGATCCAGCCAGGACGCTCTGCGCATGGGCATACACACCGCTTCCGACCGCTTTACTTTTTGCCGCCATCTAGCTCCTGTCAAGCCATTTTTATCAGATACCCGCTTCATCAATAGAAAACAGCCACTAAACTTCCGGCATGAAGCGAGTTTCTTTCACCAGAATCAGTATCGTCGCTTGCACTAATATTATTCATATATTTTTTTGGACTACCTGACGAACCCGTTAGCCCTGCTGAGCGGTGAATGTGACCTCCTCTACCACCCATGCCCCCCCCCCCCGCCCCCACCCCCATCCCCACCGACCCCTGGAAATGGCGCAGATGTTTTTGTCCGAGACAGTCGGATAGACACCGTGTTTCGTTTTATTCGCAGGACTTTACGGTCCGTTATTGCCTATTCATGTCGGATGTCAGTCTCGCTGGCCGTCTCGTTAGATGAACTCACGGGCGACTTGGTCATAGTAACACCATGCAGACATGATTTTCGTGTTTTCGTTACCAGTCCGTTCTGCTTTCAATTTCCACTCCCGGGCTTTATACTTCCTCCCATTTGGTTCCTGTTAACCCTTGACCCCTCCTCCCACGCTCTCTAGCCCTATCTATTGATTGCCCATCTCCTACACGCGCTCTAAATATACTTCTCTATCCATACCCCTCTCTTTTGTACTCCTTCTATCTTGCCTGCCTTGCCTAAGGTCACTTGTCTTTCCCTCCCACCAACACTATCCACCAATTCTCTCCTACACAGCCTCAATGCACCATTTTTCTCTTTGATACCTTCAGATTGCATGCACGCCTACTACTTCACCTCTCACACTCTCTATATAGCATTTCGTGGGTTAGAGCGCTCGCATTGAGTGCTCTGGTCACATGGGAGCCTAACGGCACGTGGATCGGTGGTTCGAGCCCCGCTGTGGCCATGTCTGTGTGGTCGCAGGATAAAGATCCCATGTCCTTCTTCGCAAAGAGTAGGGGGTGGTTACCCCTGGGGGCATGGCTCCACTCTCTCTTCCTTTTCCAATTGACGCATTATGACAAAAAGTGTTCTGAATATACAATCTATTATCTATCATGTCTGCCTCTATACGACCCACGCCGTCTTGGTGCCATCCCTCCCTTCTGTTCCCGCCGCCTGCAGGTCAATGGCCATACTACACACTGTTCGTTACTCAGTGCCTGCCACCGGGATATTCACAACAGGCTACTTTCCCTATCTGTCCCTTCCGCAAGGAGATTAAACCTCTGAGATTAATTAATTGATATAAATTAATATGTGTAAGTCATATCACGGAAAAATGGGAAGGGTCAAGGAAGAGAGACAGTGACGCCGACGCTGACCTCAGTATTGACAGTGACGCTAACGCTGACCCCAGTAGTGACAGTGACGCCGACGCTGACCCCCTATAGTGACAGTGACACCGACGCTGACCCCAGTAGTGACAGTGACGCCGACGCTAGACCCCAGTAGTGACAGTGACACCGATGCTGATCCCAGTAGTGACAGTGACACCGACGCTGACCCCAGTAGTGAGAGTGACGCCGACACTGACCCCAGTAGTGACAGTGACGCTAACGCTGACCTCAGTAGTGACAGTGACGCTAATGCTGACCTCAGTAGTGACAGTGACACCGACGCTAGACCCCAGTAGTGACAGTGACACCGACGCTGACCCCTGTAGTGACAGTGACACCGACGCTGATCCCAGTAGTGACAGTGACACCGACGCTGATCCCAGTAGTGACAGTGACACCGACGCTGACCCCAGTAGTGCCCGTGACGCCGACACTGGACCCCAGTAGTGACAATGACGCCGACACTGACTGCAGTAGTGACAGTGACGCCAACGCTGGACCCCAGTAGTGACAATGACGCCGACGCTGACCGCGGTAGTAACAGTGATGCCGACGCTGACACCCGGTAGTGACAGTGACGCCAACGCTGACCCCAGTAGTGACAGTGACACCGACGCTGGCCCCAGTAGTGACAGTAACGCCGACGTTGACCCCAGTAGTGACAGTGACGCCGACGCTGACACCCGGTAGTGACAGTGACGCCGAAGCTGACCCCAGTAATGACAGTGACACCGACGCTGGCCCCAGTAGTGAAAGTGACGCCGACGCTGACCGCGGTAGTGACAGTGACGCCGACGCTGACCCCAGTAGTGACATTGACACCGACGCTGACCCCAGTACTGACAGCGACGCTGACGCTGACGCTGGCCCCAGTAGTGACAGTGACGCCGACCCTGACCCCAGTAGTGACAGTGACGCCGACGCTAGACCCCTCCACGGACAGCCACGTTGACGTTAACTCTGACATCGACACCGAAACTGACAACTGACGCTGATACTGACAGATACCCGAGTCACGTACGTTGACTTGACTCGTCTGCCCAGACATCCAGGCATTGCTGCCCTATATGTATCGATCGCGGCTGTTGTCGGTCCGTTTCCCCGGCAGTTTTCCTGTATTAACTCAGGCATATATGGACTCATCCTTTACACCCCTCCCCTCTCCCACTCCCCTGCTACCCGGGCACCCTCCCTCCTGTCTGGCTCAGTCATCTTCACGCTCCCTCGGCTAAATCACTGCGGGGGGACGTACCACAGTCACTTCGTAACGCGTATCTCAGCCTCAATCTTACAATGTCCAGGCGACCTCCCTTGGGAGGAAAAAACAGCTGGGCAAAAAATGGAAATGAGATCGCTCTCGATTCCGATCTGGTGTGGCGCTGTGATGGAACGATGCTAGTCTCATAACCTCACAGCCAGCAGGAAGAGACCCATTTTGATCCCTTGGGAGTAAAGCGGAGACATTCGGGGTCCTTCGGGACCGTTCGGGACTATTCGGACTCCTTTGGGACCATTCGGGACCACTCGGGGTCATTTGGAGCCATTCGAAACCATTCGGAGTCATTTGGAGCCATGCGGGGCCATTCGGAGTCCTTCGGGAACATTCGGGATCATTTCGGAGTCCTTCGGGGCCATGCGAGCCCATTCGGAATCTTTCGGTGCAATTCGGGGTCGTTCGTGGCTATTCGAATGCTTTCGGGATCATTTGAAACCCTCAATCGGAGCCGTTCGGAGCCATTCGGAACAAATCGGAAATATTTGAAAACCTTCGTAAATATCCGGAAACTTTCGGAAATATGCGGCAACTTTCGGAAATATGCGGCAACTTTCGGAAATGTTCGGCAACTTTCGGCAATGTTCGGAAACTTTCGGAATGTTCGGAAACTTTCGGAAACCCAGCCCCGACTTTGGCATTCGGCCAAGGTGGACGCAGCTGCAGCACCGGCTACAGAGTGCCTTCACCACATGAGGCAGGGGCGGATCCAGGGGAGGGCCGACACGGCCCCGCCCCCCCCCCCCTTTTAGGGCCGAAATTTATACCATTTAACATGAGGACCAAAGAAAAAATGCAACCGCCCCCCCCCCCCTATCCAGCATATCTGGATCCGACCCTGAAACCGGCCCCCCCTATCCAGATTTTCTGGTTCCGCCCCAGCGAGGCGCTCAGATTAAAACAATACTAATATATATTACTAATAATAATGTCAACATCTAACATGAACCGTAAGGGGTATTAATCATTTGATTCAATTACCATTGAAATAAACAAGGAATGTATACATATTATGTCAAATATTTTTTTATTTATTATTATTATTTATTATTATTATTTAATATTTTATTATTATTATTTATTATTATTATTATTATTTATTATTTATTATTATTTATTACTATTTATTACTATTATTTAATTAGTAATATTTGTTTATTATTATTATATATTATGTCAGCCCGCCTACAAACGAAACTGAAGAGGCTTCCACTTATATAGGGCGACATATGAAACAGGATGTGCTCTTCGGGCACTCTGATATCTGATCCCGTCAGCTAAATATCAACACCATCCCTTCCGCAACGCCCACCCTAGTCAGTGTTTTTTGCCATGTCACACCCACACAACTGAAATGCAGGAAGGCGTTATCCTTGTTATGATAAAGTCGCTCTGAGTGCGCTTTTCATATACTACGCCCTAAAAGCAATGGTAGCGCGGAAAAAAAGTCAAGGAGACAGTTTCTCTTTCTCCTGGAGACCACAACATGAAGGCCTATCAAATACTATATTTATTTACCATTGTTTTTTTTTGTGTATGGGTGGAGGTATCATTGCCAGACCTCAAACAAATCCTTTTGACTGAAAGCGACAAAGCACTTATCCTACAAGTAGGCATGCGTTATGTGTTTCCACCCTGTTAAATGCCTCACTACAGTGAGTTTTGTCGTCCAGTCGTAAACTAAAGTAACAACACACCAACAAAGCACTTCCAGTAAACAGGCTGTATAATAGATTATTGTGGCCATAACACTTGCACGCGAAGACCCACAGGTCGCATTAACGTAACAGCCATGCTTTGTTGCCTGGGCGATAATGGGGGACCACGTGTCGGCATTTATGTTTTCGTATACACTAAAGGAAAAATCATGAAATTAATCGTTCAGCCAATGGGGCGACCAACGTCGGGTGAAGTGAAAAAAGGGAGATATATGTATATATATTCAGTGAGCTCTTTGGGCTGCTTAAATGATTTGCTTGTGACGAGATCTTACTTCCCTTTGAATGTCAAGGACGTGCTGAGGCGGCGTGTGCACGCTCTCGTTGGTCGGGAATGGTGGGATCTGAGAGACGCAGACAAGGTGGAATCAATATACTGGGCAGTGACCCCCCCCCCGCCCCCCTCCCAGTCAGTCTTCCCAAAATCCCCCTCCTCTCCCAGCCCACCTCCCCAACAACCCTCTCCCCTTCCTAGCCAGCCTCCCCAACACCCCTCTCCCCTCCCAGCCATCCTCCCCAACATCCCCCCTCCCTCCCAGCCACCCTCTCCAACATCCCTCTTCCCTCCCAGCCAGCCTCCCCAACATCCCCCTCCCCTCCCAGACAGCCTCCCCAACATCCCCTACCCCTCCCAGCCAGCCTCCCCAACATCCCCCATCCCTCCCAGCCAGCCTCCCCAACATCCCCACCCCTCCCACCCAGCCTCCCCAACATCCCCCACCCCTCCCAGCCAGCCCCCCGAAAATCCCCCACCCCTCCCAGCCAGCCTCCCCAAAATCCCCCACCCCTCCCAGCCAGCCTCCCTAACACCCCCCACCCCCCAACCAAGCAAGCCTCCCCAACACCCTCCTCCCAGCCAGTCTCCCCAACACCCCCACCCCTCCCAGCCAGCCTCCCCAACACCCCCCCTCTCAGCCAGTCTCCCCAACACCCCCCACCCCTCCCAGCCAGCCTCCCCAACATCCCCCTCCCCTCCCAGCCAGCCTCCCCAACACCCCCCTCCTCTCCCAGCCAGCCTCCCCAACACCCCTCTCCCCTCCCAGCCAGCCTCTCAAACACCCCCTTCCCCCACTCCCCATTCCGCATTCCCCGTCGCTCAACGACTGATCTATCCTTGTCAATAGCGTCCTCGTTACGCTGTATTTGTGACCAGGATCACCGATCCAGCCAGTCGCCTTCTGGACACGACCTCCGCTAGTCCTTGTTATCCGGTGTGCAGGGATTAGGCTGCAATGTGGGTCACACTACGTACGAGGAGAGCAAGGTATATTCCGAGGAACGGGCTTGTCATTTGACCGTGAACAGGGAATGAGGAAAATAATACTTCGTGAACTGGGAATGAGATATCAGCAGGCCGTCGTGATCAATGATTTTCATTGACTGTGAACTGATAATTTTAATACTAAGTAACCGTGAACTGGGAAATGTATGTCATGTATCCGCCCCTTCCATTGTCTGCGAGGAATTCTGCATTTAATTCGTCGTGACCTGGGAATAAAGAAATTAATTCTTCGTGATTTGGGAACATGACCCCCCCCCCCCCTGCTCCATTCCTACGTAAGAATTTAAATGTAAACTGGGTGTTATTGGGCCTATAAAGACTTGATGGGGTCAAGAAACTTCCCGAAATAATGAAATGGGGTTGGATGCAGTGTGGGGTACACTAGGTAAGGAATGACATGTAATGTTCGGTATTTTTCGGTATGTGTGGCCTCATGAAGACTTGATTGTGTAAAGTGACTTCCTGAAGCATTGACATGGGGTTCGAGGCCCGTAGAATACCAGAGTATAGGGAGCTTGAGCCCCGCCCCGGTTATAACTGCGTTATTATATATGCGGGTGATGGGTGATGGGGTGGTGGCGTCGGGGGAGGGGGTGGGGGGGGTGAAATGAAAGGCTATTTGGAGTCACAACGTGCAGAGCAACCCAAACGTATTTACAGGGTAAAAAAACGGGTGTTGAGCGATCGGCGAGACAGAATTGGGAAAGGCGTGGGGGGGGGGGTAGGAACTGGACTCCCCCCCCCCGCTGACCCCCACTACCCATAAACTTAATCCAAATTGAAGTCGTCGATTTAAACTCATTGATCAAACACGACACCTCTTCATCAAACTCTGTAGTGTAGCCAGGCGGACTCGATGCGATCCCCACCCGACTGCACAACGTCTATTTATTATATCATCCAGCCTGAGGGAGGGAGGGACTGCTGCATCTCATGCCTGGAGGGACACACACGCGGCAGAACGGCACAAGTTTTAGCAATTTCAACGTAGCTGTTTCTCTCGCACATGCATGCAAGGCAACCTGAATGCTAATACCGTGGAACATGCTTGAGAATATGGCAGAAGAAGCCAGTTTAATCATTGAAAATGAGATATGAGCGGCAAGCTGAGAAAACATACACGTCCAACAAAAATAGAATAAAAAGTCCAATAGACACAGAAAGCAAGATGATACGCATTGAAAATAATGGCGGACGCAGCCTGGGCTGATGGGGCGAAAAAAGAGCTGCAAAACTAAACACCGAAAATCTGGAAGTTGACCGCGCAGAAAGAAAGATAATATGCCGATGCCGGGCCAGAGATGGAAAGATGATGCCAATCGGTGTTGGGTACGGGTCGGGCGGTGGGGTGGGGTACGGGTCGGGCGGTGGGGTGGGGTACGGGTCGGGCGGTGGGGTGGGGTACGGGTCGGGCGGTGGGGTGGGGTACGGGTCGGGCGGTGGGGTGGGGTACGGGTCGGGCGGTGGGGTGGGGTACGGGTCGGGCGGTGGGGTGGGGTATCTTGCTGGGGATGGGGAAGGGTGAGGGTGTGAAAAACTGCTGTGATATGAATGAGATCATCTGAAAAATGAATGAAAGCCTGGCAAGAATGGTGATAAATGAGTTTTATTGGCAGCCATGCTAAGGAAAGGATGGGGGGTGGGGTGGCCATGAGATGAGGGGGGGGGGCGGGGCGGTGCATCATCACACGCGGATAATCCACACTTGTATTACAAGGTGAAAAGTGACCTTCTGAAGGTCATCCGTCACATGGCGCGCTCCTCATCAAACGTTTTCTAGTGTGCATTAAACACTTTCATATCAAATTGAATGGGTTTTTTTTTCGTCGTCGCTCAATAGCTCCGCAAGTTGTATCCTCTGTAGCAATGGTGACAGGTATTATATTTTTCATCCCTCAACCTCCCTCCTGTACCCAACGAGCTCTGAACCCTGCCTCGTCGTCCTCTGCCTCGGGGGCAGACGCACCGGGGCCGCTACGACAGACAATGGCCCTCTGTGTCAACCCATTCCAGCCGGAGCCCATCACATCCCATGAAGGCGGACATTGAGAGAATGGACCCATGTGTGTGGAGAGGGTGGAGGTGGGTGGGCAGGTGGAGGAGGATTAGGGGGGAGGGGGTAGGATGGGGAAGGGAGGGGGTTGGAGGGGGTAGGGCAAGAGAGAGGGGAGGGACTGTAAGAGGTGAGTCAAGTCAGGAGGGAGGGAGTGGGGGTGGGGCGGGATATAATGGGATGGGATGAGGGAGAGGGGAGGAGGGGAGAAGAGGAGCAAGGGAAAGAGGGGGAGGGGGGCCCTAAAGGGGTGAGTCAGGTCAGTCAGGGACCGTTAACTCTCGCAGCCAGACGTGTCTGGGAGCAAGTCGGTTGGGTTCTATTTAATCTGGTACAGGCGAAGACAATATCCAAGCGAATTAACGTCCATAGATGCGAAAGAAATAAAAAAGAGAAATTGCCACATATCCAGACAAAATTAATGAGAGAAGTGGGCGATCTTCCACTTTACCATCCACGGCATCAGTTACTGTAGTTAATGCAACGCGTGAGTTATACGTGAGCAATACCGATACGATGATTCACGCCATGGTAAAAAGAGGACCGATTGAGGTCATTTTGGTGAAGTGCCCCCTCCACCGTGTAACATGCGTTAACGATAGTCCTGGGACGATAACGCCTCATCTCCATCCTACGCTTGGGAAGCCAGGCTCCCTGCAGCGACTGGTACCACCGGATCACGCTTCAAAGCCGTGAAACGTCCACGAATAACTCACGCATTACTCATCTCTCTCATCTTTAACTGGTGGATCATTTTAGGGGCCCGCGCGGCTAACAGTGGAGACAGACGCACGGCATTAACGTCGCTGTCTCGTGTATTGATTATCGCCCCACCTAGCGGAGATTCTCTACCAGCCAGGCAATACCCGTATGTGCACCTTAAACCGTGGAAGTATAACTATGGCAACAAAAACCCTCACCCGTCAGATATGCATTTGTGGGGGATTAGCCACATGGCTTGATACATCCAGGTGAGGATTTATGACGTAAGTTGGGGCCAGTCGGGGAAATTCAGCAAATACCACATTGTAATTAGTCTCTTTCACACTCTCACATCCGCGCACCCCATGGGGCCGGTCCGGTAGCTCAGTGGGTTAGTGCCCTCCAATTGAGTGCTCTGGGCACCTGAGAGCCTAACGGCACGTGGATCGGTGGTTCCAGCCCCCGCTGTGGCCATGTCTGTGGGGTCGCAAGATAAAGATCCCATGTCCTTCTTCGCAAAAAGTAGGGGGTTACCCCGGAGTACATGGCTTCACTCTCCCTTCCGATATGACCAAAAGTGGTTGAAGCATCTTGAATATAAAACCAACCAGCCATGTGAGGCCAACCGGAATGAACACGCCACATAGCGGTGGGCTGTGGAGGAGACTACCTTGAAATGTGTGAGTTTGTTTTCGGTGGTGAATATTATTTGGCGATACGGCTTCCAATAGTTTCTAAACGTCTACAATGATCTTGTTAAGCATATATTCGCAGTGTTAAATGATGGCATGACAGGGGATCGATCCCCCGTTTACACGATCTGAACTGAGATCGCCCATCCCCCTCTAAGACAAAAAATTAATGTATTCAAGCATTCAGGTTGGAGAGTATGAATATTTTCTAGGCAAAACGAGAGGATGGGGAGGAACGTAGAAGCGGGAGGGGGGGGGGCAGGGGGGTCTAAGGGGGGTGGGGGGGATTAGGGGGGTTGCGACCGGCGTAGACATGCGCGTATGAAATAGTCCACTTGCCATAGAATACCTTTGGGAGACGTTTTACTTGCAATAGCTTATATCTATGCAAACCGCATAATGCCACATCCCATTTGCCGACACAACATTACAGTGTAACTACCCCTTGATCCTCGCCTGGGACGTTTTTCTGACTATATATATACAGGGTTTTGGGAAAATTGTCTCTGTTCTGAGATGTATTAGCATTTTGTACACGCTCTCTCTCTCGTTTGCATATAAATGAGACAGAAGGATGGAAAGAGAAAACCATCAGCGCAAGAAAAATGCTTGGCGAAAGATAGTACTAGAATAGAACGCCTTTTTTGAACGAGGGAGCGGGGGACGATGGAAGGAGGGGGGGGTTTAAAAAGGGGTATGCAAGGGGTAGTAAGGAATGTGTGTGGGGGGGGGGGGGGGTGGGGCAGGTAATAACATGACCGGGAAGCGTAATGTAGGATTCACATGGATTAGCATTATAAGCCACCTTGGTGATTTGTGTGTGGCCCCCCGGGAACATCCGGGCCAAGACTCATCAAAAACAGAAACTCACACAAAAACGACACGAATAGCAAACTGCAGAAAACTATCCTAATCAAAAAAGTTTCAGAAAGGCATGGATGAATGAATGATTGGTTGTATATTCAGGACGCTTTAAACACTTTTGGTCATATCGCGTCAATGGGAGAAGGAGGGGAGAGTGGAGCCATGTCCCCGGGGGTAACCCCCTACTCTTTGTGAAGAAGGACATGGTATCTTTATCTTGCGACCTCAGACACAGACATGGCCACAACGGGGCGCGAACAACAGTATGAATGAATGAATGAATGAGAGAATGGAGGAATGAATGAGAGAATGAGAGCATGGATGAATGAATGAATGAGAGAATGAGAGAATGGATGCATGAATGAATGAATGAGAGAATGAATGAATGAATGAATGAGAGAATGAGAGCATGGATGAATGAATGAATGAGAGAATGGAGGAATGAATGAGAGAATGAGAGCATGGACGAATGAATGAATGAATGAGAAAATGGAGGAATGAATGAGAAAATAGAGGAATAAATGAGAGAATAAGAGCATGGATGAATGAATGAATGAGAAAATGGATGAATGGATGAATGAATGAATGAATGAATGAATGAGAGAATGGATGAATGAATGAATGAATGAGAGAATGGATGCATGGAGCAGTAACATGGGAATCCGGATCTGGCGTTCTACTTGATTCCGGTCACCTACCTGATGAGCGATGGACGAAAGGACGGTAGATCCTGACAGGTGTCCCTGGTTAATCTCTGGATAATATCTCCCGATCCCGACGGGTTAATTAATCCGGACAAAGCGTGCTTAGCGTGGAGACCGGTAAATCCCGCCAGCGGTTTGGATCAGTCGCCGGGTGACAACGAAACGTGAGCGGTATCCAGAAGGTGATGCTGGTGGTTTTGGTGGTAGGGAGCGGTGGTTCAGAGCGCGTCTTGTAGGTGCCGCCACCCGCCAGTGAGTGTGCCTAACTTGGAATGGATCAGCGGGAAGCTGGTGTCAGGAGGATGCTGCGAGCCAGAGACTGCCTGAGAGATACAGAGGGTCTAGCTATATAGGAGCAATGCGGGGCGCCCCCTGTGTCGAGATCGTCCGTCTAGGCGCAGCTCGTCCGTCGACCGCTAGGTGGCGGCGGGGGTACTGGAGTGTCTGACTGAGTTGAGCGCCCCTCTGTGGCGGCGAGAGTCACGGTCAGTCAGGTTGAAAGGGGGTAGACGCGAGGGTCGGCGGGGCGGAGCGGGGGGGCGGGGGGGGGGGGGTGAGACAAATATGGGGGGTCTGGGCTAACCCTTTGATTATGGAGTCGTACAGGGGTGAATCAGTGACTCCAGGGCCGGCCGTGATCTCGGACGTGGGGAGGGGCAGGGAGACCCCTAGGCGGTTATAGACAGCTAGGCGGCCTGGGTAACTGGGTGGTGACTGGGTGGCTAGCTGGCTGTGTGACTGGGTGGCTGGGTGATTGGCTGGCGGGTCCGGGCGGCTGGGTGACTGGGTGGCGGGTCCGGGTGGCAGGGTGATTGGGTGGCGGGTCCGGGTGGCAGGGTGATTGGGTGGCGGGTCCGGGCGGCGGGTCCGGGTGGCTGGGTGATTGGGTGGCGGGTCTGGGTGGCTGGGTGACTGGGTGGCGGGTCCGGGTGGCTGGGAGATTGGGTGGCGGGTCCGGGTGGCTGGGTGACTGGGTGGCGGGTTCGGGTGGCTGGGTGATTGGGTGGCGGGTCCGGGTGGCTGGGTGATTGGGTGGCGGGTCTGGGTAGCTAGCTGGCTGGGTTCCTGGGTGGCTGGGTCCGGGCAGCTTGGTGATACTCTGAGCGTCGTGGTGCCGGTGATGTCTCCGTCCCCTTGTCTCCACCTCCCACCCCCCCCCCCCGGCAGGTGTCCCGCTGTGAGCGCTGCCCTCGGTACCGTCCCCGGGTCTGGCAGCCCAGCTGCTGGCCAGCGGGGCAGGGTGCCGGGGGGGGGGGGGCACGGGCCGGGGGAAATCAGCGGGGCGGGAACTGCCAGGGCAGGGCAGGGCAGGGGAGCAAGGGAGCAGGGTGGAGAAATGCGGGACCCATGGGAAGAAGGGGGAAAGGGGGTGGTATAGGAGAGGGTGGAGTGGGTGGGGGGGGGGGGGGGTAGGCGGGGGGCGTTCAGACTCGCTGCCAGCGGCAGGTCCGACTTCACTGGGGACGGGGCAATCAGACACATAAATAGAAGGCTGAGGGGAGGTCGAGGAGGGCGGTGGGCCGGGGGGGGGGGGCGGGGAGGGGGGAAGGGGGCACAGCAGGGGGGTCGTAATGCTGGATGAGAGAGAGAGGAGGTTCTGGAGAATGGGGGGAGGGGGCAAGGATTAGAGGTGCGGAATGGAGACGTGACAGGGTTAGGAGAATGGAGGGCGGGGGGGCGGTGGGGGGTAAGGAGGGTGGCATGGTGGTAATTATGAGGTTGGGTGAGGGTGTGGTTATGGGGTTGGGTGGTGTGGTGTAATCGAATTATAGGTGTGATTGTGTAGGGGGCGGAGTCGGGAGCGGTAAGGGAGGCCGGGGCGGGGTCGGGGGCGTGGGTGTGGATGGACAGTTTACGTTGCCTCCTAGACCGTAACCAGGAAGGACAGACGCCTGGGTCTCTGTCGATCTGTCGATCTGCCTGTGTCTCTCTCTGTCTGTCTGTCTCTCTCTGTCTGTGTGTCTGTGTGTCTGTCTGTCTGTCTGTCTTTTTCTGTCTGTGTGTCTGTGTCTGTCTGTCTGTGTGTCTCTTCGTCTGTCTGTGTGTCAGTGTGTCTGTCTGTCTGTCTGGGTCTCTGTCTGTCTGTCTGTGTGTCTCTTCATCTGTCTGTGTGGCTGTGTCTGTCTGTGTGTCTGTGTCTGTCTGTGTGTCAGTGTGTCTGTGTGTCTGTCTGGGTCTATGTCTGTCTGTGTGTCTGTGTCTGTCTGTCTGTGTGTCTCTTCGTCTGTCTGTGTGTCAGTGTGTCTGTGTGTCTGTCTGGGTCTATGTCTGTCTGTGTGTCTGTCTCTGTCTGTCTGTGTGTCTCTTCGTCTGTCTGTGTGTCAGTGTGTCTGTGTGTCTGTCTGGGTCTATGTCTGTCTGTCATTCGAACGACCTTCACTCGAGTCGGGGAATGGTGCGAGGGAAGGAGGGTGATAGTGATGGTGGGGATAGTGGTGCATGGGGTCACCGTCGGGAGGGTGAGTCTAAGGGTGGTGGGGAGGAAGGGGGGCGGGGGGAGACGTAAATAACGGAATCCAAACACGGTTCACTGGAAGGGTGGCGGTGGACGAGTAGGTGGGGGAGGAGGAGGGGGGATGGGGTCAGATATATATTAAATATATACAACGGGTGATGGGATCTCATAGAAGAGCTGTTGGGTGTGATCGGGATTTGATTGGTGGTTGTAGGTCTGGCAGAACGGAAGGCAAGGCGTGGTCAACCTCAGATCTGTGGCCCCTGGTTCCTATAATCTTGGCGGAAGATGGGATGGGATGTGTGTGTGTGTGGGGCGGGGGGGGGGGGGGCGTTGATTTGATGAAAGCTGTTTAATGAAATGACAGCTATCACGAGGAAAGTTGTGACTGGTTGATGGCCTTCGGAGGGGAGAGAAATAAATCAATGGTGGAAAGGGAGAACCCTTATCGCAAGAAAAGTGCTCGATGAAAGAGGAAGTATTGGACGCTAGCAGGGGGCGGGGTTTAAAAAGGGTTGAGTAATAACGGTTTATGTTATTTTTTTCGGGGGGGGGGGCGCAGATAATAGCATAATCTATTCAAGCCGGACTGCGTAATGTAGGATTCCCATGAATTAGCGTTGTAAACCATATTAGTGATTGGCATGTAACCCCCTGGGAACATGTGGGCCAAGATTCTTCAAAACAGAAATTCGCAAAAAACAAGTACGACTTACAGAGTAGAGACGGCTGGTAGAATACGGATTCACTGAAAGTGAGACTCACGGCGACTCGTAGAATGAGAGAGAGACAGCAGGGTTGACAAATTAAGAGAAAAAACTCCTCAAAGAACCACAAACAGAGAAAGACAGACTCATAAACGAAAAGGTGAATACACACAAATAGCGTAAATAGAGGCGGGGGGGGGGGGGATTCTTGGGAGAGAGGACAAGGGTCGGAGTGAGGAGCTTATGGGGAAGATAATTCGTGTATCCCAACTGTCCTCGTATGACGCAGAAAGTTTTGCCAGGCACGCCTGTCGTGTTTTTTCTTCGACTGTAAGTATTCTTCACCTCGTTCTCCAGGGAAATGGAGAAAATTAGGATGCTAAAATTGAGATTTCTCTTGAAAATGGAGCTTCGGTGAACAGATGATGGTTAGGTTGACACTTCCATGAATAGGCCTACGTATATATCTGGAGAATATGTCGTCCGCAGACTGATGTCTTATGATGCTTGTAATTCTTGTTATGACTTCGTTTCCTTTCAAAGTGACAACAGAAGACGCTTCCACCTCTAACCACCACAAGGCACCGCCTACCCCCTCCCCCTCCCCCAACATGCGATCCCCTCCCCCACCCTAAGCCGCGCGGCACAGACTCCCCAAACATCCTGTCCCACCCAGCTAGCGCCATCTGGCGGGGCCACGTGTCACGGGGTCAGAGACAGTACCGAGGAGGTCTCCTCCGCCTTCTCACGCCCTGGGGGCCTGGCCGGGGACTTGGTGGGGGGGGGGGGCGGTTCCTGGAAACAGAGACGAGAGTGGGGGTGGTTGAGGGAGGGGTGGGGGGTGCAGGTTGAAGGGAAATACGGGATGAATGTGAGGGGATGTAAAGGATACATTTTAACGGTGAAGAAAGCGGGTTATATTGCAAGAATTGATAAATAAATGGATGGATGGATGGATGGGTGGATAGATGGAAGGGTGGATGGATGCATTTTATGCCACCTTGATGAGCAGCTTTGAGCACATTTGGGCCAAGGTACACACCCTGAGATCATGAGGACCCCCATAAGCTGCGTCGAATGGGGGACTGGGAGGGGTGGGAGAGATGGGGGATGGTATGTTGTGAGGGAGGAGGGGGCGCGGTGGGGGATTGGAGGAGGAGGGGTGGGGTTGGCAGGGCTGTCAGGGGTGGCGGGTGGTATAGGTGGGGGATGGGAGGGATGGGAGGCGTGTCAGGGGTCGGGGGTGTGAGGGATGGGAGGGGTGGCGGGTTTGGTGGGTGCATGGTGTATCAGGGGTGGGGGTAGGAGGGACGGAAGGGGAGTGCTTGGGCTCTCTCTAGAAAGAAAGCCTTATGGGTGGATTCACATGGACATGGATTGGTGTTTACAGCCACCTTGGTGTGCATCTTTGGGGTGCAAATTCGGGCCAAGGAGTGCCATGATGCCCCTGGCGGTATGAGATAGAGGAATGGAGGGAGTGGAGGGTGGAGGATAAGTTGGGTAGGCTCATTTGGTCTCTTTTAAATTTTTTGTATTACCAGCCTCTTCTCCATGTCAAGTGGAGTATATTCTGTCTTGAATTTAAATCCTGAAAGCATGTGGGCTATCCGGAGAGAAGCAAATTCGGTCACCGGAGCAGAAGTTGGTGGCCGGCTTTATATCCCTGCGCGCCTGTTCGCTGTTTTGTATTCTTTGTGATGTCGACCGCGGCTCGCTAGGACGGCCGCGCGCGCTATCGCGCGCGATATAAATAAACC